>MNCI01037051.1:1325096-1394503 GCA_015680685.1 Gnetum montanum | reverse complement strand
GGTCGTCTTTGTTGTATTCTTTTGTACTCTTATTTTTTCAGTTCTCCTTCCTCTTTAACCACTTTTTCAATGAGCCTTTGAATCTAATGGGCCCTTCACTCAAAAAGTCTTTCTTAATCATAGACCTTAAGGACTCTCCTTGTTTTAGTTCTAGGTCCATCTATGATATGGTGTAGCTAATTCTATTGAGAGCATCCATGGCCTGGGTAGTAGTGCAAAAAAGAGTAGTATTTTCTCATAGTTGCATCCAAGGACTCATGAGTATCTTATTTCCATCCCTAGATTTGCCTCCTCAATTTGAACACTCTAGAGGATGTTTGGTACTTATCATTGAACAACTCTAGCATCGTACCCCATCGTCGAATAGATTTCAATCCTAATGATTAGTACTAACTCTCTAGTTCTTTAATGAGTATCCTTAGGAATAGTTTCAACTTTTTCCATTTATTTTCCTCATTTTGGAAGGCATAGGCATCATAAAAGGCCTGTAGGTATTTTTGTGGATTTGAATTGTATTCCCCCTTAAACTTCGGGATATTATTTATATTCAACCATTTGATTCAGCTATCCTTCACATGCCTAGTTGGTATCCTAGTAACCTCTAAAATGTTTAACACATTTCTAGTGGCCAACAGGGGCTCATCATAGTCATAGTGATCTATGTGGCCCCTATCATGACCATGATGCCTATGACAAGTCCTATTATCCCTTCGTTCTCTATGATGTTCATCCCCACATTACTCATGCCCATGATCTCTATTATCTCAGTGGGATCTATGATCATTCCTATCATGTTGTTCATCTTCATCATGATTTCTATTATCTCTTCTTCTCCTATTGGAGTTGGAGGAGGAAGAGGATGAGGATGATGAAGGCAAAGAAAAAGGAGAACCAGCACTAGAATGACACCTATTGCCCCCTCTTCTTTGGTATCTACCTTGATCATCATGTTTATCTTTCTCTTAGTGCTTATTAATGTTCTTGCCTTGGCTACCACCTAACAAGCATTTTAATCTTGAGACTCATTCTTCTTATAACCAAGGTTATCCATAGTTGACTACAACCACTGGTTAAGGGTCTCCTCATTAAGAAGGGAAGGAGAATTTGTGTATTGGGAGGCACTTGAAAAGAAGTCCTTGCCTTCTTTATGCATCTACAGGAATAAGTAGGTAGAAAACCTCTGGCCCTTTGAAGCCTCATATCTAGCTTCCATTTGTCAATCTTTCTTTTGTTGTGCTTCTATGAGATAATAATCCCAATAAGCATGGTCATGAACCTCATACTCTACATTAAATTCAGTAATGCCCAACTGGATAAAATTGTTTAATGGCATTATAGGAACAGATCGATCAGGAGGTAACACAATGTTTTCTTCCATGTTCCTCCATTGCAGCTACTTGTCTTGATGTAGGATGAAAGTGAAATCCAGAGTTTAGGCATCTAGAGGAGTATAGGCCACTTTGAATTGTTGGGACATAGGTGTCTTCTGGTCTTCTTACCTTTGATTGGATTTTCTTAAGAATGGTGGTGGAGAGTCTTCCCTATGAGAAGAAGCCATATCAGTGATTGTGAACAAATAGTGTTCATTTGTTATTATTTTTATCTTAATTATTTTAATGTTTGGTTCATTTACAACATCATCAGATTGTTTCACTGTCTTTTCTAGGTAATGCACTTAGCTAACTTAAGTTCTTGGCAACAACACCAATGATGAACAACGAGTGGTCCCTATGCTCAACCATATAAATCACAAGCATTACACTAGGGGTCCAATTGAATTTCATAGACTTTAGCTCTCTAAATGCACAATAGTAAGGGTAGTGACTTAAGAATGTGATCATTGTCTTCTTGGCTTCACTTGTGTAAGTGCAGGTGTATGGTTAAGTGTAAGCCAAGGCACATGATTTTTATTATTTTTATAGTTTATCTGTATTTAATCTAAGTGTGAAGTAAAGTAATTAATTATGGATTAATCTAAGTAACTATCTAATACCTTAATCTACTTTCTAACATAATTATTTGGGCTCACCTTCCATGCATATCTTGAACTCATTTAGAACACTATTACGTTACCAAGTGTTAGACCACTAGGCAAACCAACTGATAATACCATTGGGATTACCAAGAGTTAACAATATGTTCAAGGTAGTCATACTTATGTGTATTAATTAATTAAAAACATAAATGTACAGTGCATGAATAATAAAATGCATGAAAGTAAACATTGGTACTACAAGGAGTTTCAAGAATCTTGTCTTTATTGCCAACACATCAAAAGTGTTGAGGTACATTGATGCTCGAATAAGGATCCGTACAATCCTTGAAGTCCTATTGTGAGCACTTATAAAATATTCTAACTTCCACGAAAAAAATTGCAAGAACTTAGCTACTCTATTGACTCAATAGTGCCATAAATGCAATGGGTACGAGCATTTATATATGGAGACATCGACACATACCCATTGACATAGCCCTTCTTAGGATTCATCAAAATATTAATATTAGGCTACACCTATATATCTCAAATCCTTTTGTTATTTTAAATTCAAACATGATTATTGAAAAGTGATGTAAATTTTAGGAGTAGGACCTTCCTCCCTACTAAAAATTAATTTTCTTCATTTATATTTTTCATAGTATTAATTGTAAAACTGTACACATAAGTAGATTATTCTAAAATCAAATTTTTTTTAGTTGCATACATTTTTTTAATGATGTCTATTCAGTGCACCAGCCAACGACTTTTCTTCCTTGCCGCCTAGGGTAATGCCAGTCTCACCAACTTCGGTGAGATTCGGCCACCGTTTTCGGCCTGGCAAGAGCTCCTTCACATACTGCCTGGCTGCGACGCCATCATGGAAGCGCCGGTGCTCGTGATCCAGGTCACGTTCTTGCGCTGCGGCAGTTTCATGCTGTCCACGTGGCTCAACCACGTCATGTGCGATGCCACAGGCCTGGTTCAGTTCATGAACACGTTGGCGCAGATCTGCTGGGAGGGTGCATCTAGTTGCTGCCGTCTCGAAATCCACCACGGATGGACAGCAGCGCCTTCCCGCAGAGGTTCTGCAGACCCAGATCATCCGGTCTAGTGACACCGGCTGACGAGGGTGAGGACATGTGTGAGAAGTGTATGGTGTTCACTCCACGAGATATAGCGATTCTCCAAAGGAGCATCACAGGCATTCCACGGACGACGTCGACAAGGAGTACGTGAGATGTTTCATTAATGATGCCGAGTTGCTGGGACGGGTTCTCCTCGGTTTGAAGGGCATGTACGTGGTATCGGACATTAGGAAGATTGGATTCGGTGACATGGATTTTGGATGGAGGAAAGCCGTCTACAAAGGCACTGCTGCAGCTAGCCGGGCACCCGTGCTGGGACCAGGGACTTGGCTCAACATTGGAGCTGACGATGCTGTGGTGGGGGCTGTGCATCTTTTGCAGCCCTGTATGCTGTATGCCTGTGTTCCTCCATGAGTTCTACATTAACATAGCGCCTTCTTCCCTTTTGTTGCTCTGAAAATTTGACTTAATTTATCGAGGGCCGAAATTTTTACGTCTATCGAATGCCACCAGATCGTTGCTACTCTTTGATCTATGACTTTTGGAAACTCAACCACATCAATCTTTTCAAGGTTTCATTTGGGGTGAATTTTAATTTGATTCCTTTCCTTTAATTTCAATTATATAATCACCAACCAAAATATCATGAGCATTTACTAGCCTGCTTTCTTCCATGAATAGATACTTTTACTTTGTAATGCTTACCACCTGGTAAATGCTACTTGTATTCTCTACTCTGTGAATAAAATATTTCAACTGTGTATTTAATGCTTATTATCATTTTTATCATAGATAAATCCCAATTTAACCAATAGTCTGTGTTGATATCAACCCTCCCATGCTATCACGGGGCTATGATTAATAATTTTTAATCCCATGACAATTAGAAATCTTATAAGTTTTAACCCCATACAAATTATTTGTAATGGTAATGTAGGTAAAGCAGAGTAAGCTCAATAGTTATGCTGAAGAAAGATGTCACTTTGGAAGAGATTTGAAGATTTTTCTAAAGGCTCTTACTATGGGATGATTAAAATATAGAGATTTTAATCTACAAATAAATCATATTATATTAGAAAAGAAATTTTATTCAAAGAAAAAAATTCTAAGTAAATGTTTGCACCATGTCAGGCACCGGCAGAATTACTTGCCAAATTCACACCCTGCACCCTTATATTCTTCTTATGCCTGCATGTTAAAAAATGTTATAAACTTTCAAAAGACAAATCTCCAAAACCATACTGATGCACAAAAACATTAACATTGATAACACGTAAAAATTTTTTAATTCGTAATCGGGGGGAGCGAACGAATATACCAACACCAATTCAAAATTTTAACGTCTGTCCAAATACGCAGGAAGCTATCGATATTTCCATTTATATTTTGCAAATTTTCTGGTTATGCATGGTTGTATTAATGTAATAACGTGCAGGAAAACAATGGTAGAATCATTTGCAAATAATCAGGCTGCATCAAAACAGAGATCCCTCCATTCCATCTCTTTCTTTATAAATATAAATTCAGATTTAATTTTAGTTCCAGGTTTTCAGCTTCCAATATTACAAACATTATATATATAAGTTTCCAAAAATACATATATATCTTTGAAATAGTTTCGATCGGACTGCCCCTCAAGACTTTAAATCTTGTGATTTGTGGAAAGCATGCCCATGCTAGGTGGTCCTTCCGCTAACACCTACCGTCCGTTTCTGGTAACTGCCATGCAAACGGCGAAGATAATGTTGGAAACGTCTAAATGGGCAATATCAAATCAGTCCTGGAAACTTGCCTTATCTAAATGATAAAGAGCCCAAGGAATCTTTATCCTGTCTTTCCGTTTTGTCCTAGTTTCTTGCTGCAATTCCGTGAACGTCATGCTCCGAAACAGCAATTACTGGATACCGAAGAATAAAAGAGATGGCATGGTTTCCACATGGCCCACTTTAACCACCGCCGTCTAAATCGGCAGGTTCGTGGTTTCCTAAAACTTCTTTTCAAACCGACACCATCACCCCTCGCGAGATGCCCGCTGATATGCAGCAGTCCTGGTTCAAGAATGCCAGGCTCTGAGATTCCTTTGGCAGATTACAAGGGAAGCACCCATCTGGAATCGATGGCCTGTGCATCAGGCAACACAAGTTACAACAAAAGAAATCAGAAGCGGCACAAAAGGAGGTGTAGCTAAAATCTTCGGTACGAGGCGTGACCACCAGATGCCGATGTGCTCGAGATGAAAAAAAGCAGGGAGCTTCTTGGGCACGAAGGACCAGTCCCTGAGAAACCTGATGTGATGCATCGAACCTGGTAAGAGCTGGCACTAACGGCGCAACAATTCGGTCATGGCCATGCTGAGGAGTACGCTGTGCAGGATACGAGTTCAGAATCCAGTGACGCAAGCAGTATGGGTAGCTACAGAACAAGCCATATGGAGTGTACAGCACCTGCAAGTATTGGATACACCAACTGGGCAGTGATTATGCCAAGAACGCCTAGATTGCATTTCCTATCGCTGCTGCTGTGTTTATGATTTTCACGACGATTGCTCAGGTTCTACACCTCTTCATCCCATGTCCTGCGCCTGGCAGCGGACAGCAGCAGGTGCACGTAGCAGAGCAGCTGGGAAACAAACTTTCCCAATGAATCTCTGCAACACCTCTCAGCCAAATACAGGCCTCTCATGACCCTGAAGCTGGTTTGGAAAACTTCTTCTTGTGAGTTGGCAAGGGAGATCTGCAAGAGCCTCCACAAAGACTTCGTGGGAAGAGATACTAGAGAAACAATCAAAGCTCTTGGTGCCACCAGACGAAGCGTCCTTTGGGGCCAGCCTGACCAGCATTGGAGAATGCTCAAGCGCATCTCCAACCTTCATCTTTTCAGCCCTGCCAATCTTCAGTCTCTGCAACATCTCAGACTTCCCAGAACGATCTCACAGTTGCTGAAATTTTCATGGCTACCGGATCATCCACCACCGGTTGTGGATTGCTGAATGTCAGAGATTTAGCTATGCAATCCAACCCGAATCTTCTGCGCCAAATGATCTTCAGCTCAGACACGTTCAGTCCAGATTCTCGGCAATTCCAGGATTTCCTGAACGATGTTAACAGTCTGCCTCGGTCCACTGTCAAACCCAACATTGCAGAGTATCCAGCGGTAAGCACTCCTTTGGGCATTATGTAGCAGATGGCGCTGTTGCAGAAGGTGAGGCAAAGAGTTTCGAATTTGGCGGCTTGAGGCAAGGAGTTCTAGGAATCCTTTCTTTGGATTCATTACTGACTAGTCTTGGAGGTGCTTCTGGAAGCACTTGCATAAGAGGTTACTTAATTTACAAACAAGATCCAGAGGTAAGAGCACTTGCATAAGACGCTACTTAATTTACAAACAAGATCCAGAGCTCTATGTTGAGGTAAGTCTTTATAACAATTTTTTTATTGATGTTTCAGCAGTTGAGAGTTTTAATCTCTATTGAATGTTTAGTCATTAGTGGTAAAGAGAAATGTTTAAATTTATTTTTTCTTAAGTTATCGACCCTCATTTTCTAAACCTGTGTAATCAATTGTTATATTATTTAAATCTCCTTGTTAAGTTATTATTTTACATGCTGAAGTTTGCTTTTGAAAGATCTGGAATTCATTCTATTAGTGTTCTCATTCAGACACTAAGTTTAATTTTAAAACTCTGCTATTATTTAAATTATCAGCATTATTAATAGTTTCTGTTAGTTAAAACAGCACGTTGCGTTTACCAGCAGTGACTAATAGTGTTTTAAAATGAGTTTTTCCCGGAGGATGTCACCAAGTAACCCATTTTTAGGCATCAATAGATTTAGGTATCATTTTTGTAACTTTTAAATATAGCTGGCCAGACTTGCCATTTTTAGGCATCAATAGATTTAGGTATCATTTTTGTAACTTTTAAATATAGCGGGGCCAGACTTGCCGTGATTCTTGAAACATGCTGATCGAACATATTTCCTGACTATTTAAACAATGGATTTTATCAACAAAAGGCAGTATGTGTGCATTGTGCAGTTTTATGGGATGAACAATGTAACAATGTGAGGGCTTATGAAAAATTTCAAAGGCAAAAGTACCATTGTGCAGTTTTATGGGATGAACAATGTAACAATGTGAGGGCTTATGAAAAATTTCAAAGGCAAAAGTACCGAGAGATGTGTACGAAAAAATTCGGTAGATATGAAATGGAACGAGAAAATTTACCACGTGTGTATCGCAATGTATTTTTACAAAATAGAACATGCACACTATCCACAATATTATATGATTTTTGCTTCTTAAACAACTTTCAAGTTTAATACACTTCCGTTCTTGAAACTTGTCAGAAAAGCAACGTCTGGATCAAAACATTAAAAATTATTTATCGGATAAGGCATATCAATAAGTTCTAAAGCCTATAAAAACATTAGGCCTATAATGAAACCTGGTCCATCTTTCCTAATCGGGAATTAGGAGTGATTAAATTTTTTAATTGTTCGTATTCACTTTGGTTAACCATTTGCACAGTTATTAATAATTATTTATGATAGTGACTTAATCATTGTCTCGAACCTCAATTCAACCGAAGTAGTGGAAGGGTCCGTGATGATTCACGATCATAAAAAAATGTTATGACACTTGTCCATCCAAAATAATTTTAATAAAATTTTATCGATTGTACCGTACACATGAAAACTATTTTGCTCAAACCATTGTTTTTAAAAATAGTCAACCATAGCAAAATATTAATAATGTATATAGATTACTCCTCATTTATGGCCTCAAATGAGTGTCCACGTAGCATTACATATAGGAAGTCCCATGGCCATCATGATGTATCCTTTGTTTGACATAATAAATATCAAATGAACCTATATTTGATTAAAATTAAAATAAGATATGTGAGTGATGAAGTCCCACAATGGAACTAGAATAGATTTTGAAACACAAACCTACTTTAAAGTTCCAAGTTCTTTCAAGGTTTTATTTCATGTATTCTATTCATAATTTATTAATTTATATATTTTAATACATGTTATATATTTTCAATTTGTAAAAGACTTTAATACCAAAGTGGGTTAATGTGAAAGGCAAGAGTCAATTTTATTTACACCAAATTAGATCTAATAAACTAGATGTAGAAGCTCAATATCTGTTTCTTTCTTATGCTATGACTACCAATTTGAGATACTATTATAATGTTATAGCAAAAGGCTTATATAATTTGATTTTGATGTTTCTATCTTTACTTTACATGAAAAAGTAATATATGTATAATAGATCCTATGTGATGAGCAGTGAGGTACCCCTACGCTCAACCATATGAATATGAGCATTTCACACACGATCCCGTCGAATTCCAAGGATTAAGTGCTTATGCATCTTTGTGGAACAAAGAGCAGTTGGTTGATCATTGTCTTCCCAAGCTTACCTACATGTCATGATTGTATGGTTAAGTAAGCTTGAGACATGATTTTTATAGCTTTTATGTTTTTATGTCCTACGCTAGTAGGGAAGGAGAGAGGTAACTAAGTGACTAATTTAACTTAACTACTCATTAACTAAGTTCTAACTAATCCTAACACTAGTATCCATTCCCACTTGCTGTACGCATCCTGAACTAGTGCAACACTACTGGGATTACCAAATGCTAATCGTTACTAGGTTACCAAGTGTTACACGCATACTCGAAGTGGTCATGCTTGTGTAATTTAACGATTTGCTTAATTGATCAAAATGAATTGTTGTGTTAATAACAGAAATGTAAAGTGCATAAAATAAAATAAAATAAAATAAATGCATAAGAAAATAAAATAAAAGAAATGTATAAGAAAATAAATCTCAAGTGCTACAAGGATGAATCAAAGAGCTCGTCTTTATTTTCTTACAGAAGGTGTGCTCAGGTACACAATGCTCAAATAAAGATCCATCCACACTTAGACCTCCTACTATGGGCACTTGGAAAATACTATAACTTTCAAATAGCCTACAAGAGTTTTGCTACTTGATTGCTAAAAGACTTCTCTCAATTGTGCGCCTGGGCACTGTATTTATAAAATTGGGAGCAACTACTCTAATAATTAGAGTAATCACTCTAATAATTAGAATAACTGCTAGAGTAACCACTCTAATAATTAGAATAACTACTAGAGTAACCGCTAGAGTAACCACTCTAATAATTAGAATAACTGCTAAAGTAACCGCTAGAGTAACCACTCAAGTAATTAGAGTAACTGCTAGAGTAACCGCTGGAGTAACCACTCAAGTAATTAAAGTAACTGCTAGAGTAATTGCTCTAATCATACCCCCATGACTGAATGAAAACTTGTCATCGAGTTCCTTACAAAATGTTGGGAAGGTATGGGATTATTGACTAATTGACAATTGATGGTGAAATGGGATGATAGACTCAACGTGCCTAGTGAATGGATTAATAAGCATATTACAACATTAGTGTTCATGACCATTATGGTGAACACTTGTACATAAATGACATCCAAGCCTTTATTTGATAGTTTGAAGAGAAAGAGAGAGAAAGAAGATGAAGCGTGTTGCTGCCAATGCCAAGATTGCACCTTCCATTGTTTATCCATAGCCATGCCACTAAAATTTCTCCATTCGTAAATGCTCCAGTTCCGATCCATCCTGAGTGCTTCCTCCAAGCCTAGTCCATTGTTTGTATGATCACCATCTACACACACAACACAGTCACAAATGAGCAACGATAGATAAACCACAATGCAGTTGATACCTTGCCTTGATATGAGGTGCATTGGCTGAGTTGTGGCTATTGTAAAAACTAGTTCAAAGATTTATCACTGGTGACTACCCAAGGTTTAGAGGTTGGGCAAATAGTAAAATGGAAAAAATTGAAAAATTTGTGCCAGGGCCCCCACGACTAAGAGCAAACCTCCGGTAGCTATAAGATGGAAAAATATGAGGAACAAGAAAGATGGGAAAATAAAAATGGTAACGCCAATAAAATGGATGCCATGGATGGGGATGAAACAAAAAATGATTGATTGCTGGAAATGTTTAAGGAAAAGAAGTTAACAATTGCACCAAAAAAGGAATGCCAGTGGGTCCTCCCCAAAGTAGGCTCATGCCTTTTATGCCCTGACAAACCCACAAACCAAAGAGTCTGTAGGCTCTAAGAATGTTATTTGGAAGAAAGAGTTAAAAACTTACCTACAAAAATTCACCAAAGAAAAATAATGCATCAACCCAGAAAGGATTAATGATAAAACCGACAATGAGGTGGAAAAATGGGGAGAAAGATGGAGAGGCAAGTATGGAATGGAATCCCAAAAACAAGGTTGTGTAAAGTCCCTTGTGTATTTTATGATTAATGTGACTAAGTAGAACTCATCCAAAATCTAGACTCAAAAAAACCACATCTAGTGACTTCGCATCAACACACTTGACCAATCCATCCACTTGAAGTAACACGAATGCTTCCACAAAGAGTCACCACCATTCCTAGGAGAGTGAGATGGAGAAGAAAGAAGTGAGAAAGGGCCTTAGTTAGAGGGAACCTTTAGGCATGGGTAACATGTCTTTCCAATTCCATAACTAGTGCTTGTACCCCATATTACTTTATTATGTCTAAGGGGTGTGCTTTGAATTGTCACACCTTATTTTTTTTTTGTTTTTGTTTTTGTTTTTCTTTTGCATGAGAACCACACCATGCAAAGAATTATTTTTATTCACTTAGCTTTCTGATTTTTGAACAATGTTAGAATGGCAGAAACCTAAGAAAAAGCATTCAAGCACCCAAGAGAATGGTCAGCACAAATGCATCGAATCCCCTTGAAGTCACATGCTTTTCATCCTTTGAGTTTTTTCGTGCTTTGAAAAGTACCCAACCACCAATTCATTAAAAGTTTACTTAGAAAAAAAGGGACTGTATGGTTCCAAGCCAAAGGAGACCATAGAGTTGTATGGATGAGTGGATGGTGTGGACTCATTTCCTGTTTTACCAAAAGAATCATACCTTAATATCAGCATCATAATTCAAAGGTAAAAAACCAAACATTATCAATCAATATGATATAATCCAATCCACCATCATGAGCACTTATTGGATGATGAATAAAAGTAAATCAAGCAATCAAACAAATAGTAAAAATATAAACAATGGTATAAAAAAAAAGAAAAGTTGGAAAATGTGTAAAATAAAAATGTGTGAAACAAAAACATGTAAAAAAAATTTAAAAAGAACTAAGGGCCTAGAATGGTTAGCATAGGTAGCCATCTCTCCCACGATTGAGTTGGACGGAGGAGATCTAAAATAGTGAGCAAGGTTGTCCACTAACAGAGGTAGCATGTGTACTAACTGTCCTAAGCTCATGAAAAGGTTTGGTTTGTTGCACGTTGACCAAAAGTTTCTTATCCAGGTTCTCAAGTTTGTATATTGTCATGGCCCTTGAGAGAAAAGTTGCATAAATAATATAAGGTCCTTCCCACAATTTTTGAAATTTAGTACATTGTGGCACATATGTGGGATTCTAGTAGAGAACCTTATCTCCTAGCTGATATTTAACTTTCCTAATTCTTAGGTCATGATGTTTTTTATTGAAGGCCTTGTGCAATTCATTAGATGACAGGGCAGCTAATCGATTTTCATCTAGCAAGTTAAGGGTTACTAACTATTGTTTCTGTGCTAGATCAAGGACAAGGTTGAGGTCACATGCTATGGATAGTGTATAGAGCTCAGTTTGAATGGGAAGCATTGGTAATTTACCATACACTAACTCATAGGGAGAGTAGCCTGTAGGAAGTTTCCATGTGGAGTGGTATGCCCAAAGAGCATCATTCAGTTTAGTGCTCTAGTCTCCCCTAAACTTGCTAATGGTTCTTGTTAATATTTTTGTAATCTTCTTGTTGGTGACTTCAACTTGACTATTTGTTTGGGGGTGGTATGGTGTTATAAGTTTGTGTTCAACCCTTAAGTGTTGCATTAATTTCTAAAAAGTTGCACTTGTGAAGTGTGTACCATTATTTGAAATAAGTGCATGTAGCATACCAAACCTATTTATGATTTTTTGTTGAACAAATCATGCAGCTATAGATGATGTACAATCCTTAACAGTAGCTACTTCGGCCCATTTTGTTAGGTAATCAATGACAATAATAATATAAGCTTTTCCATTGGACATTGGTGTAATTAGCCCCATAAAATTAATTCCCCAAATTTTGAAGGGTTCTAATGATTGAATCCATTGTTGTGGATCCTCCATTCTAGCAGTCATTCCCCCATCATGTTGAAAACACTCACAAGATTGGGTGAAACGATGGGCATCCCAAAATAATGTAGGTCAATAATATCCTACAAGAAAGATCTTGATGGACGTTTGTCTCCTAGCATAATGATCCCTACAAGGACCCTCATGAGCATCTTGGAGAACTTGCAGTTGATCTATATTGGGAACACACCATCGAACCAAGCCATTGGGACATACTTTATAAAGTTTCCCATTGATCTCCATAAAGTACTTGGTTTGGTGAAGAAACTAATGTTTCTTCTTAAGGTTTAACTCTTATGGTGTTTGTTGGGTGAGGTGATAGGTAAGAATAACATAGTACCAATTTGTCTCCATGGGTGATTGATTATTCACCACACCAGCAAAGAAGAATTAATCAAGGAAATGATCAGAAATTGGATATCATCCTCTTTGTTGTCCCATCACAAGTAAGATAAATGATCAGCAACTACATTTTCAGTGCCCTTGCAATTGATCATCGTTAAATCGAACTCTTGTAAGATTACAAGCCATCGTATGATATGAGGGCTTACCATTAGCTTATTCATGATGAACCAGATTGTACTATGATCTGTATGTATATATACTTTATATCCCAATACATAGTGTCTAAAATTTTCTAGTGTAAACACTACAGCCATTAATTATTTCTCTGTGATAGTGTAGTTAAGTTGTGCACTAGTGATACTTCTACTTGCATAGTGGATGTAATAAGGATGCTTCTGGTCATCTAACTATGTAAGTATAGCTCCTAAAGCATAGTTGACACATTAGTCATGATATGGAATGGTTTGGATCAGCCAGGAGCTTATAGAATGGGTGTTTCTACTAGCTTTTGTTTAGAGTTTGGAAAGCTAATTCGCATTACTTGATCTAATCAAAAGGTACATCATTTTTCATTAATTCCACCAATGGTTTAGAAGCCTTTAAAAAGTTCTCAATAAATCTCCTATAGTAGCCAGTATGTCCAAGGAATGACTGAATATCTTTGACAATTTTCGGTTGATGGGTAATTCCTTGGATAATTTTGATTTTCTCGAGGTCTACCTCTATCCTTGTGTGTGAGATTTTGTGCTTTAGTACTACATCTTCTTGGACCATCAAATGGCTTTTCTACCAATTGAGCCTCAAATTGATTTATACACATCTTTTTAACACTTCAACTGGTCCAAGGCTTGATCAAAGTTTGCTTCATAAGTGGAGAAGTCGTCCATAAAGACCTCCATGCCATTCCCTATCTACTGTTGGAATATGCTTAGAACTAGTCATTAAAATGTTGTAGGGGCATTGCACAAGACAAACGACATCTATTTGTATGTGAACATTCCCTAAGGACTGGTGAATGTAGTCTTGGCTTGGTCTTTTAGGGCTATTTGCATTTGGTTATATCCACTATATCCATCTAGAAAATTATAATAGTGATGCCTTGTGATGGCATCTAAGACTTGGTCAACAAATGACAATGGAAAGTGATCTTTGAATGTAACCATATTTAGTAGCCTGAAATCTATGCATACCCTCCATTTTCCTCCCTTTTTAGGTACAATAACTAAGGAGCTAATCCATTTGCTATCAGCAATGGGATATATGAACCCATCCTTGAGAAGCTATTCAATTTCTTCCTTAACTACTTACTTCAGCTTAGGGTTCAATCTCCTCTGCGGTTGTCTTTGATGCTTCATGGAGGGGTCAGTGTAAATTCTATGTTGGCATATCCTAGGATCTATTCCAGTTAATTCAGGATATAACCAAGCAAAGGCGTCTAACCATTTATTTATTACCTTTAGTAGTTCTTCTTTCTATTGAGGAGCAAGCTTAGCATTGATAATTACCGATTTTCTTTTTTTAAGGAACATGTATTCCATACCAGTGGGTAATGGTTTCAGCTCAAGGGACTTCTGCTTAAATTTCTCAGGGATTTCCAACTTCCCCCAGTTGATGTTTTCAAGGTTAAGACTTGGAATTTGGCGGTGGACTTACTCTAATACATCTATGCTATCTATGTAAGCACAAGTCAAACCCTTAGTTGGTTTCATGCATATGAGTGAACTACTTTCTTGATCAGCTGTTAGCCACTAGGTGTCTTCCTATCGTGTGGCTGCTACATATAGACATCTTTGTATGTTGATCACTTGTTCACACTAATTGCATGAAATCAATGTTAAACTTTGTACAACCCATAACCTCTACAAGCAATTACACCCTATGTCATTGTATGCGATGCATGGAACTTTCTACTTCTTGATCTTTCTAAATGTGTTTTCCTTTGATATTTCCAGGGAAAGATCATGGATTTCTAAGCGTGCATCAACTGTGCTTAGCCATGCTCTTCCCATTATGATTGGAAATTCCCCCTTACTATTGTTTACTTGAATCATTAGGAAGTCATTTGGGTACGACCATCCATAAATAGTGGTAACAATGTCTTCCACCAGTCCCAACGAGATAGTGATGGACTGGTTAGCCAACTCTAGATAGATCTTGCTCTTTTTCAATGAAGGTAGGTTCTAGGCCTTGTACATTTCTCGAGAAATCATGTTGATGCCAAAACCTAAATCCAAAAAAACCTTGCATGGTGCATTTCTAGTGATTTGGAAGTATATTAGAGGACTCCTAGGATTAGAGAATTTCCTAGGAAGGTGACCAGCTTTGAGCCAATCAGTGACGACATGTGTTAGCATGACCATATGTGTTGAGTGTGATGATTGGATTAAAGGGGGCTCTGAAGTTTTGATTGATACTGAGGCATCTAAGGAATTAGCTTCTTGTGATTACAATGGCTTGGTTGAACTGTTGGTTCTAAAGAAAGGTATTTTTCTCATGTGGTTGTTGGAACCAATAGTAGGTTGAGAGTTAATAGCACTTGTGACATTACATTGCTACGGTTGGGTAGGGATTTCACCTTGCATGGCTGGAGCAGGTGGTAGTGGAGCTATTGGTGAAGAGATGTGACCAGATGAGAAGGATGATATGCTTGTGGAATATTGCCTCTAGAAGAGGGAGTTCCATAATACTTGTGGGATTGGTAGTGAGGTTGAGGAGTGACGTGACCATTAGAGTCATTTGGGAAGATTGGCTATTGCACATAATATCCATATTGGTCAGGTTGTTGGTAAGGATACTGTTGCCTTGGTGGTGGCATTCCCTATGATTGTGGGTGCTATCATTATTGATATTGCTCAATCGGTTGTGGTGGAGTCTCACTGGGATAATATGTTAAGGGCTGGTGGAGTTGCCTTGGATTACCTTGAGGATAAGGTAACCTTTGGGGTGTTTGCCTTTTGTTTAATCATGGGTTGAGTGCATACACCCCAGACTCCTGAAGATGTGAGATTACAGGGAAACATCCCTTAGGATGATTATATTGACATATCTCACATCCACTATCATTGTCTATTTCCAAATCCACAACCTCTTCAATGATGGCAAATTTGCCCTTACCCTTGCTATGTGCATGTTTAGCCTCTTTTCTTTTTCTTTTCTCACTACTTTGCTCTCTAGACTCCTCTACTATTTTAAGAATAGTTTGAAATTTATTATGTAGGGAATCCCACATTTGTTCTACCTTTTCCAAAAATTTTAATATCATCTTTTGGATAGGCAAAGTTTATCTATTCACCATCTCTTCAAATGATGACTCTTCTTCATCCTCACAAAATCTTACTCCCCTCTTCTGAAAGAAAGGATCTTAGTTATACTTTTCTACACTTTATCTCTTCCATAGCTCATCTTGTTCCTTAGCAACTTGCTCCAATAGTCTTTGAATTTGATGGGACCTAAGCTCGGATAGTCTTCCTTGGGCATAAGTCCCAACGGTTCTTCTCGCTTTATGCCTAAGCCCATCCATGAGATGGCGTAGTTGATCCCTTTGTAAATAACCATGGCTAGGACAACAATGTAACAATGCATAGTATTGTCCCATGGTAGCATCCAAGGGTTCATTTCCTCCTTGTTTCTAGCCTTGGATTTTCTTTTCCAAGTTAGACACTCAGGAGTACATTTGGTACTTGTCATTAAATAGTTCTAACATAGTACTCAGCCTACAAATGGATTCCAGTTCTAAAGATCGGTACCAGCTTTCTGCTTCTTTAATTAAATTCCATGGGAACAACTTAAGTTTTTTCCATTCGTTCTCTATGTTTTGTAAGGCACATGCATCATGGAATGCTTGTAAATGATTATGAGGATTAGTGTTGTATCCCCCTTCAAATCATGGGATGTTGTTCATATCTAATCTCTTGATCCTACTATCTTTCTGATGCCTTGTTGGAATTCTAACAACCTCAGTTATGTCCAACATACTTTAAGTAGTGAGGAGGGGTTCATCATGATTGTCTTGTCCATGGCAACTATGATGCCTACATTTTTTCCTACTCTCCCTTATTCTATGTCGTGACTCTCTAGAGTTCCCTCGTCCCCTTTCCTGGCTATTTCTTCTATGACTTCCACTTTGCCTACCTTTATCCCCATGGTCTTTTTCTTTATGAATACGTCTAGATACTGAAGGAGAGGGTGAAGGAAATGATGAAGGAGAACCATCACCATGATGGTGTCTGATACCTTCTCTTCTACAGTCTCGGCCCCGATTGTGATTGCGATCAGAATGTCCCTCTTTATCATGAGTTTGTATCCCTTTTTCGGATCCTTTGTGCCCATGGGTATTAGAACCTGGGTTATGAATAGTTGAATGAAGGTTCTGATACACAACCCCTTGGCCAAAGTCAAGGGGAGGAACATAGTTGTGTGGCCAACTGCCTCAGGTAGGTTCACCACCCTCATTTTCACTTAAGACATGTGGGGCATCCTGGGACCACTTACCCTTCAAAGACTTATGATGTCTCTCCTATTGCAAGTCCCTTTGACATTGTGCCTATGTGTCACAATATTCTCTTGAGTCATGGTCTTGCACAACATATTCTTCATGTAAGTGTGGCATGCCAATTCATGTGAGAGCATGAAGAAGCATGTTTGGGATTGGACTATCGAGAGGTAACACTATGTTACCTTCTAAGTCTCATTAATGCAGTTGTTCATCTTGATGGAGGATAAAGGTGTAGTCTGGTATATACTCATAGGAATGAATATATACCACTCAAACTTGTTGAGGGACTAGCGGATCAACATCATGTGTATTACATTGCTAACTATTTTTTGTTTTAGACCTAGGCAGTGAGGTGTTTTCGTACGAAGAAGAAAACATACTTGTCTGTTTAGTGTGCAATGTATTTGTGTTTATTATTTTCTCAATCAACCCTCAGGGTTCGTTTAAATGATGTGAATGATTTCCTATGTTCTAGTTAGTGCACAAACAACTAAGTCCCCGACAATGGTGCCAATGATGAGTGGCGAGGTACCCCTAAGCTGAAGCATATGAATACGAGCATTTTAGGCACAATCCGATTGAATTCCAAGGACTTAGTACTTATGCACCCTTGTGGAATAAGGATGGGTTGGTTGATCGTCGTCTTCCCAAGCTTACTAGTATGTCACAATTGTATGGTTAAGTAAGCTTGAGGCATATGATTTTTATAGCTTTTATGTTTTTATGTCCTATGCTAGTAGGGAAGGAGAGAGGTAACTAAGTGACTAATTTAACTTAACTATTCATTAACTAAGTTCTAACTAATCCTAACACCAACATCCGTTCCCAGTTGCCATACACATCCTGAACTAGTGCAACACTACTGGGATTACCAAATGTTAATCGTTACTAGGTTACCAAGCATTACACGCATGCTCAAAGTGGTTGTGATTGTGTAATTTAATGATTTGCTTAATTGATAAAAATGAATTTCTGTGCTAATAAAAAAAATGTAAAGTGCATAAAATAAAATAATATAAAATAAATGCATAAGAAAATAAGATAAAAGAAATGCATAAGAAAAAAAATCTCAAGTGCTGCAAGGATGAATCAAAGAGCTCATCTTTATTGCTATACACAAGGTGTGCTTAGGTACACAATGCTTGAATAAAGATCCTTCCACACTTAGATCTCCTATTGTGGGCACCTGAAAAATACTCTAACTTTCAAATAGACTACAAGAGTTTCACTACTTGACTACTAAAAGACTTCTCTTAATTGTGCACCTAGGCATTATATTTATAGACTTGGGAGCAACTACTCTAATAATTAGAATAACTGCTCTAATAATTAGAATAAATTCTAAAGTAACTGCTAGAGTAACCACTCTGATAATTAGAATAATTGCTAGAGTAACCACTCTAATAATGAGAATAACTGATAAAGTAACCACTAGAGTAACCACTCAAGTAATTAGGGTAACTAATAGAGTAACCACTAGAGTAATTGCTCTAATCACTATGGGTCTTTGGATGTAATAAAGTTTCATTTCATTTCATTATTTTTTGATTGCATATGCCATGTTTTTGACCACTTCTCCAAAATTGACTTATTTGTGTTTGATACATGTTTTGATGTAGTTGGAGATAAACATGAATTTTACCAATGTGACTTGAGTCAGCATGGATTTTATAATAAACCTTATTTTAAGTAAGAAATAAATTTTTTTAGATGTGATTTTCCCCAAACTTGTTGATTTATCATGATCTTTAAAACATATAACATTTTAAACATTAGGCTTATATTTTTATTGATTTTTTTACTTTAACATATTGTTTATTACTAATTTTGATGCTTTCCAAAAACTAAAATTTTTATATTTGAACTTTCACTATAACCAAGCTCTTACATAAAAAAGATAGAAAAGGCTACCACCAACTTGAGCATATATAACTTCTCTCATTTTCTAATATCAATGATTTTAATCTAATTCTTGCACTAATTTTTTTACATTTTTTGATTTGATTTAAAATAAGGATTTTCAAGTTGTTGATCTCATACAATTTTTCAATCTATAGTCTATACGTAATAGTGTAAGCCAAAATTTACATGAGATTATTTTATTAATAATGTATTTTTAGAAATTCTCAATCACCTTATGAAAGTGACCAATGAACCATATGAAAATATCCAAGTTTAATGAAACTTAGATGAGATAGCTCAGGTATATCTTTGCGTTGCTAGTGTATTTTAGAGTGCAAGTGCATTTTGTTTAATTCCTTCTTACTTTTGCAATAGAGAATCCTTCATTACCATGGATGTAGGCACTTTGCTAAACCATGTTAAATCTCTATGTCATTATTCCTTTTTCCATTTTGTTTCTTTGTCATTTTATTGTTGTTCTTCATGCTTTTTTGCATAGTTTGCCTCTTTCATTTTGGGTTTTTTTGATAAATTTTTCAACAATTGGCATCAAAGCAGGTAGTAGAAGATAGTTGCAGAAAAATAACTACTAGGATCTTGAATGGAAAATCTAAGGTAGAGAAGTTCAATGACAAGAAAACTTTTGAGTTGTGGTAGATCAAAGTTAAAGATTTGCTTATTTAGCAGGGTCTACAAAAAATATTGGAGGGCAAAGCAAAGAAATCCCAAGCAATGTTAGATGAGGATTAGGAGGATTTGGATCTTGAGTCTTCCAGATCAAGTCTTGTTTAATGTTGCAAAGCTAGATTTAGTTGTTGCTTTATGGAGTAAGTTAAAGGGTTTGTATATGACCAAATCTCTTACAATTAACTTGTATTTGAATTCAAAGCTCAACAACTTCAAGATGAAGTAAAACAAATCTATTGTGGATCATTTAAATACCCTTAATGAGTTGATTTGTCAATTGTCTAGTGATTTCTAATATTCGCCAAAGATATTGGTGCTAGACATGTCACCCAGGACATCACCTCTAATATTTTGAAGGCACAATACAAAAGGATCAAGGAGCCATGACATCATTCTTTTGCATAGGATTAGACTCCCACTAAAGCCACACTGATGTATTGTAATGAGGTTCAATTATTAAAACATCTCTAGAGAACACATCTCCAATCAGCCACACAAACTAATCAATAAACATATAATCATGGCAAATCAAACTAATGGTAGAGGAAATAGCCAAAATAAAGAAATCCATCTCATCAAAGAGATTCATTAAACCAAGGGATCCTCACAAGTATACCAATCCAAAGCATAGCATAACAACATCAAACCCAAACCAATCTCATGAAATTTTATCATTAAATAAAGAACCAAAATCATCATCTAAAGAGATCTCATAAATCCCAAATAATAACTCAAGATGCTAATTAATCAAGTAGAGGAATCCTTAACCATGACTTCCAAATAAATTTATTGAACCATAACAATAAGAAAATCCAAGTCATCAATTAGCTAACAATCATATATGGATCAATACTCAAACCATGAAATAACCACTTTACCAATAAGGATGAATCAGGACTTGAAATCCTAATGTGAAACTTCATGAAATCAAGTTATGGAAGACAACCATAACAAAGATCTAAGAGATCAAAAGTCAAGATAAAAATCCTAATTAATCATTAGAGAATACCATGATCAACCAAGATTCAGACTAAGTAATATTCATTCAAGCTAAGAAACTATTAATAATTTGAAGACCCAAAGTGAACATAATCAATTCAACCAAATGTGATAATAAATTCAATTTCAGAAATCAAGCATAACTACGTCAAAAGGAAACCAAACCAAGAACTAATAATAAAAGAACAAAAATATAGTAATACTAAGATACTATCTAAATCATGATCATAAATAACTAATATTTTATTTTACAATAGGGTGTTAAGGACTCTATTAAACCTAAAATCAAGGATAGATTTGGATCATCTTCTATGTATAATAGTAGATAAAATTAATTTGACTCTATCATTCCTATAGATTTTATGTTCCTAAAAAAATCAATATCTATACCTATTTACTAGTAAAAATTAAGGAAGGTATTTATCAAAAGTATAGAGTTATAGAACCATGAATCTAGGCATAGAGAATCAAGCTAAAATATAAATAGAAAAAGTAGTTGACAAAAAATAGATCATAACTCTAAGATGAAAATGTAATTTTTTAATTCAAAAATGGTTTGAAAGATAGAAAAGAAAACTATTTATAGGTAAATTTTAAGAGAAAGATCTAGTACGGTCCAGGAGATATAGGTTTTTATTTTGCATCATTAAAAATAGTGAAATTATGGAAAGGGTGGAAAGAAAAACTAATAACTTCATAAAAAATTACAATGTTTTAATTTATTCCAAATGGATATGGACTCCAAAACATATATAACTATTCAGGTAAAATTTCATAGTTTTATCCCTAACCATACTTGAGATATAGCCTCAAAAATCTGAGTCATAAAAATTTCTATAATTTTAGATAGGCTTGAAAGAATGGCACATAATGAAAAATATACTATTACTTTTATGATGATTATTTTTTTTAAAAAAATTGTATAACATTTCATGATGATTTCAAAAACCTACAGAAAGAATGTTAAATCAAATGTATGTAAAAGATATGAATGCTTTTCTATATCTATTCTGCTAATGAAAATTTCTAGAAACCCTACCTTCATGAAGAGGAATCACAAAATAAAAGAGAAATAGTAGACAATGAAATTCTATGGATGAAAATAATAATTATATAGAGTTCATAAAAAATATTAAAATCTCTAGATTTTCTTTGAAATTAATTTTCAAAACCAATCCCATAGAAATATTAGTAAAATTCTCAAAATCCATGCCCAAAATCAGTGGAAATAGCAATAGAATTAATTAAAAATTATGCATAGAAAATTCATCTAACAACATTATTTCGATTTAATAAAAACACATCAACCCATTTCTAGCATTAGAATCATATATTTAAAAATAAACAATACCCATCCTCTGAATGTGTACAAAACATGTAACCATAAATAGAGAAGAATCTAAGATAAGTTACCTCTAAATATGAATGATGGAAAACCAGAAGAGAGGGAAGCAAACCAAAAAGATTCAAGAAATATGCACAACTACTTCATAATCCATCCATTCTTTCTAGCTCCAACATCCCACAACATCAAATTTTCAAAGTCTATGGAAGATATAAACTATAGAAACTTTAATGTAGATTACCTAGAAAACCATGGAACAAAAGAAAAAATCCAATTGCCAAAACTAACACACAACTAAAAGAATAATTTCTATAAATCTTTACAATCATAAAATGTAACTACCTCAATCACATAAGTCCCACATATGCCAAAATAATAAAAGAAAAAAATATCATAAAAACCATAATAAAAATATATATATTGAAACCTCCTCTTCTAAAAAAATAAAATAAAACTAATCTAAAAAATACATACATACATACACATGAAATTATTGAACCACAACATGCACTCAATGAACATAATGAAATAACCATTAATCAAATGTCATGCCATCCTTTCAACTAATCCTCATGGAATCTTGTGACACTCAATTATAAGGTTAGTGAAAACACACACACACACACACACACACACATAATTAAATATTAAAAGGTACATAATAGCATTCATGCATCTAAGCATCTTAAAGCTCAACATCATCATAAAGTCTCTAGGTAACATCATAAAAATGTATGAAACCAAAATAGGAATAGAGTACATACTAGTATAAGCGTCACAAACTCTGCAAATATTATATGTACCAAAGATGTCAAAAATATAGGTTATTACATTCTCTTTCCTCCCTTCCCCCCACCATCCTCCCCACACCCCCCTGGGCCAATGCCCCTTAAGAATTTTCCCCCTAGAAGATCTCATGATGGAAAGAATGTAAATTAGATTCAAGCTTCCAAGTCAACTCTTGGAAACCATGACAGCTCTACAAGACCTTCACCATGAAAAAAATCCTGCTATGCAATTGACACTCAATCTAGTTCATGATCCTAATGGGATGCTTTACAGATGAGGAATTAGCTTAAAGCTCTAGCTCAAACTAATCAACAACATCACTATTATAAGAAACATACTTCTATAACATAGCAACATGAAATACATCATGCATGGTTGAAATTTAAGGAGGTAGTCCAACATGATATGTAACCTCTCTAATGCACTAAAGAACATCAAATGGACTGATGTAATAAGGTGCAAGTTTTTCCTTCTAGTTGAAATATAGTAGGCTTTTTAGTAAAGAGAAACAGACAAACATCTTGTTGCCAACTACGAACCCAAGAGGATTTATTGTATGGTTTACATAACTCACCTAGTGATCCTAAATTTCTTTTAGCCACTCATGAATCTCTGTAATCTACATTATCATCTTAACACAACATCCAAACTGATCCACTACCTATCCTTGATCACATCCTAGCACAAGGAAATTCTACAAGGATTTCTATGTAAAGCTTCATATGGTGTTGTCCTCAGACTAGCTTGATGTTTATTATTGTAAGTAAACTCTACTAATGGCAACATACTATTCCAACTATCTAAAAATTGCAAGGTATAATATTGAAGCCTATCCTTAATACTTTGTTGACTCTCTCAACCTAATAATTATTCTATGAATAATAAGTTAAACTTATGTTCAGTCTAGTACCTAGGTTATCCATGAATGCACACAAAAACTAAGTGAATTTGACATTATAGTCTGAGATAATCTTGGTGGAAATGTCATGTAATTGTATGAACTCAAAGATGAACAACTATGTAACATCCACTACATTCAATAAAGTCTTCATAGTTGGGAAATAAGCTAACGTGATCAACAAGTTTACAACAACAAGGATAACATCCTTTCCACCCATAGTGCAAGGGAAACAAGTAATGAAATCTATACCAATCACCTCCCACTTCCACCTTGGAATAGTATGAAGAAACAAGTAGCCACTTGGTCATTTGCATTTAATTTTAATCAGTTGAAAAATTAGATAATTAACCATAAATTTTCTAATCTACTTCTTCATGCTTGTTCACCCATACAACCTCTTCAATACCTAGTACATCTTATCACCACCTTGATGGATATGAAGTTTATTAAGATAAGCTTCATTAAAAAAACATGTTATAAGGGATTAGGCACATACACCCAATCCTTATGATGAAGCAACCCAAGTGCATCAACTACCATAGAAGAGTCACTAGTATACTTAAGCTCCTCACACAAGTACTCATGCTACTAATCTACATGAATCTCACTAATCACATCTAGCTAAATTACCACATTGTTAATCTTACTAGCCACAAAGCTCAAGGAATTCACAACAACATTGCTTTTTCTGTTCGATATTGGATGGTAAAATCAAAGCTAGTTAAGAGTTTAATCCACCTCCTTTGGGGTAGGTTCAATTGAGGTTAACTCACCAAATATTTAATCCCTTGTGATCTTTCCCAAATCATCAACTACTTCTTAAATAAGAAGTGACACCAAACCTTCAAACACCACTACTCTTAATTCCAAGTCATGATTGGGGTAGCATGTCCCATAAAGCTTATGCTATCTTAAAGCATAGGCTATCACTTTGTCCTCTTGCACAAGAACATACCCATAACCTTCTCCTGAAGCCTCAATACAAACATCAAATGGCTTGTCTAGGGTAGGCAAAACCAATACATGAGTCAAAATTATTCTAACCTTGAGTTCATCAACAATAGTCTAACAATGTTAATTCCATAATAAAACAACATCCTTCCATATTAGTTTCATGAGGGACTAAGAGATGAAGGAGAAGTTCTCACTTTCACAAGATCTCGAAGACACAAGATCCAACTTTAACTTGTGTGGCTTGGTATGCACCATCATCTAAGCACTATCTTCTGTTACCAAGGAAAGTATCCGGTGTGAGAATAATCCAAGCTACCTTGATAGTGAGACAACCAATTCATACCCAAGATAACATCATATTCTCCTAGGTTTATGATGTGAAGATCACTAAATCAAATGACATTTTGAATTACCAAGAATACAAACCTCTTGACTTAGTTAACAAAAAGCACATAATCACTAATCAAAACTAAGGGAAATCCCTTGATCAAGATATTAATATGCCAAATACAAGCATCTAACTACTAGCAAAGCAAACCAATGTCAACAACAAACTAAAGTTTCTCTCTGTATGTTGATGAAGGAATTAAAATATATAATGGTTTATATCTACTTAGCTGATCTCCTCCTTCTATGTAGGAGTAGAAATTAAAATAATAGGTTTGGCTTGGAAATCTACTAGTGGTTCCTTAATTCAATTAATAATGGGATTAGTTATTGATACTAGGTTGATAGGGCCAACATATGCCCTCCTAGCATAACCACATGCACTTCTATCATCTTTCCATAGGGGAAAATCAGCAAAACCTATGCTCTGATATCAACTTGTAACACCCTCATTCCTAGACCTTTGATTGGATAGCATTACACTAGGTAAAACCCCTAACTAAATGATTGACCATGACAAGGAACATGAAAATGAATGATCTTGTAGTGAAATGAAATAAAGGGAATTTAGCAAAAAATCCATGATCAAAAAAAAAAAGAAACCATAAATTTTAATAATGGAAGAAAGAAATATGCAGAAATATAGAATCACTTTATATATATGCAAAAAATAGATTAACATAAACTGCAAAACTGAATCTCTGTAAGATAAGTATAAAAAGAATAGTATCACTAGGCTAATTCATACATGATCTATATATCAAAAATGGAAAAATATGAGATACAATGTATAGTATAATGCTAGAAGCCAATGATATAAATAGTTAAGGGTATAAACTAAAACCATAATATCAACATGCTCCAAAATCTAACTAAACCATCCAAGATCTCCCATCTCCTTTCAAATTAATCAACCTATAAATAAAATGAATTATTTGGATAAAAATGAGTGAGACACCTTAGCACTGTTTCCAATTGTTAAATGGATAGACCTCATGAGAGTTTGAAGAAGGCTAGTAGATCTACAAAACATGTTAACTCAAACAAGCATAAAAATGAACATCCAAACATCCATCCATCAAACTATGCCAAAACCAAGATTTACCCACTCCAATCATCATTAAAAATGAGGATGCAACATGCACCACACTCAATGTCAAATGTATGTCATGTTGTCATGTGTGCTTGCCAAATTCCAAAACCAAAATCAAATTACCATGCACATGGATTTATTATTAGTCTCAACTAGAACATGACACATTACCCATGACATCACTTCTAATATCTCCAAACATATTGGTGCTAGATGTGTCACCAAAAACATCACCTCCAATGTTCTGGAGGCACAACATAAAAGGATTAATGAGCCATCGAATCATCCTTTCACATAGGATGGTGCCTCCTATAAAAGACACATTGATGCATCATAGTGGGGGAAAATCATTAAAACATCTCTAGGGAATCCATCTCCAGCTAGCCACACAAACTTAGTACTACCTCCATCATCCAAATAACCAACAAACATATAACCATGGGAAATCAAACTAACAATGGAGGCAACAACCAAAATAAAAGAATACATTTTATTAAAGAGATTCATCAAACTAAGGGATCCTATCAAGGATACCAATTTAAAGCATATCATAATAACATCAAACCCAATCCAATCTCATAGAATTTCATCATTAAACAAAGAACTAAAATCATCATCCAAAGAGATCTTAGAAATTCCAAATAATAATTCAAGATGCTAATTAATCCAAGAAGAGGAATCCTTAACCATGAGTTCCAAATGAACCAATTGAGCCAAAACAATAAGACCCAAGTCACTAACAATTAAAAATAATCCATGGATCAGTACTCAAACCATGAAATAACCATTGTTGCAAGAAGGATGAATCAGTACTCAAAATCCCAATATGAGGCTTCATGAAATCAAGTCAAGGAAGATAGTTCATAACAAGGATCTAGTAGATCAAAAGGCAAGATAAAGATTTCAATTAGTCATTAGAGAAGATCATAATCAAACAAGATTCATACTAAGTAATAATCATTCAAGCTAAGAAAATATCAAACATTTAAGTACCTAAAGTGAACATAATCAATTCAACAAAATGTGATAACAAACCCAATTTTACAAATCAAGCATAAATAAGTCAAAAGAGAATCAGACCAAGAACCAATAATAAAATAGGAAAAAACATAATAATACTAAGATAATATTTGAATCATGATCATAAATAACTAAAATTTTATTTTACAATAGGATGTCAATGACGCTATTAAATCCAAAATCAAGTCTAGAGTCCGATTATCATTTATACATATAACAATAGATACAATTATTATAACTCCATCATTCCTATGAATTTTATATTGATTCTAGATCCCTAAAAACCCAATATCTATACTTATTCTCTAGTAAAAATTTATGGTGGCATTTATTAGAACCATGAATATAGGCTTAGAGAATCAAGCTGAAACATAAAGAGAAAAAGTTGTTGATAAAACGTATATCATAACTCTGATATGAAAATTTATTTTTCTATGATTACAAAGTAATTTAAAAGATAGAAAATATAACTATTTATAGGTAAATTTTAAGAGAAAAATATAATATTATTTAGGAGATATGGTGTTTTTATTCTACACCAACAAAATTGGTGAAATTATGGGAAGTGTGGAAAGAAAACCTAATAACTTTACCAAAACACAATTTTCTTAATTTATTCTAAATGGATATGGACTATAAAACATATAAAAATATTTAGGCAAAATTATAGAGTTTTATCTCTAACCATACTCAAGATATAGCCTCATAAATTGGCATAATAAAAATTTCTATGATTTTAGATAGGTTTGATAGAATGTCCTATAATGCAAAATATACTATGGCTTTTATGATGATTCTTTCTTTAAAATTATATAATGTTTCAAGAAAATTTCACAAACCTATAGCAAGAATCCTAAATCAAATGCATATAAAAGATACAGATGTTTTCTTATGCATTATTTATTCTACTAATCAAAATTTCTAGAAATAATAGTTCCATGAATAGAAATTACAAAAGAAAGAGAAATAGTATACTAAGAAATTCTATGGATCAACATACTAATTGTATAGAGTTCATAAAATAAAGATTAAAATCTCTATATCTACTTTGAAATTAATTTGCAAAACCCATCACACAAAATTATTGGTAAAATCCTCACAAAACCCATGCCAAAAATCAACGAAAGCAAAAATACAATTAATTAAACATTACACACACAAAATCCATCCAAACAACATTCTATCCATTCAAAAGAAACTGACTCATGAGCTAGCTAAAGTTTACTTCTAAATTACCTTAATAATTAACTTCGTTCTAAGATTGTCACCTTGTTTATGACAAGCCTATGAGTTGTATTCATGGAGGAATGGTTCCAAAGTCAAAAGTATCATCAAGAAAAGTAAAAATTAGATTTGAATTCAATTGAAAACTCAACACTTATGACTATCACTCATTAGTAAAATAAAATAAATTCACCTTAACTTCTAACATTAAGTTCAGAGATGAAAACAATTGATTAAACCAAATTGAAAATACATAAATTTATCATTAATAGAGAAGATCATAAAGGATACATCACCTAATATGTGACCTTGCTCTGCTACCTTCACAATGCAACAACTTCATAGCTTTCATACATCCAAGGTTGTTGATTCTCATAAAGTGTCAACAATCTTCCCTAATAATCTTAGCACAAAAAGAAGAAGATTCAATTTGGTGTGTGTTCTTTCTTGAGTTTTTTTATCATCCTCATTCATAGTTGAGTTTCTTATTTATACTAAAGAGGATTTATAATAACTAGAAAAATAATCATTTTAAGAATCAACTGCTATTTAAGGATTTGATAACTATCAATTTAAGACTTATCGAAATGTATTAGCAATTCTAGCATCTTTGATCTTTGATTCATATTGTCCTTATGCTCAAATCGATATCTTGATTTCTCCATGAGACATTTACTCTACTGAAATCTATGTTATCAATTCATATTACAACCAATGTGAGGATTTATATAATTAATGTTGATTTCCACCACTCCCATGATTTCCTACGATGCAGTAAACTTAAAATAGGAATTAATGCTTATCAATTTATATTTCCAAAATCAATTATCTTCAATACATTAAAATAGTAGAAAAAATAAAAATAAAATTTTATAAAGTTAGAAATTGTAGCATCTTCGGATTTAACACCCATCAATTCATAGATAGCATTAGAATCATATGGAAAAAATAAACAATACCCATCGAATGGATGTGCACAAAACCT
Organism: Gnetum montanum; assembly: GCA_015680685.1. NCBI lineage: Eukaryota > Viridiplantae > Streptophyta > Gnetopsida > Gnetales > Gnetaceae > Gnetum > Gnetum montanum. The sequence goes on along the minus strand of MNCI01037051.1, from coordinate 1,365,073 downwards.
ATAACTATAAATGGGGAAGAAGATAAGATAACTCACATATGAATTTGAATAATGGAAAACTAGAAAAGAGGAAAGAAAACCACAAAGATCCAAGCAATTTTCACAACTGATCCATAATCCATCCACTCTACCTAGCTCTAACCTCCCATAACATTGAATTCACGATGTGTGTGTAGGAAGTGAACCATGGAAACTTTAATGCAGATTGCCTAGAAAATCATGGAACAAAAGAAAAACATCAACTTTCTAAACTAACACACACACCTAAAAGAATAATTCCTAGAAATCTTTACCATCACAAAACACAATTTCCATAATCAAATAACCCTCACACATGCCAAAAGAATAAAAGAAAAAATACCATAAAATCCATCATATCATACTTATATATATATATATATATATATTCAAACATCCTCTCATAAAAAAATAAAATAAAAATAATATAATAAATATATACACAAACATACATGCATAGACATAAAAGTATCAAACCACATAACCACTAGGGCCATAATGTACACTCAAGGAATATTATTAAACAAACCATTAATCACATGCTATGTCATGCTCCCAACTAATCCTTATGAATGTGGTTTGTGCATATATGCTAGATGGTAATACATACATACATACATACATATATAATTTAATATTAAAATATAGATACTAGGCTAAGCATCACAAACTCTATAAAGATCGCATGTACCAAAGAAGCCAAAAATATAGGTTGTTACACCTAGCTCCTCACACAAGGTGTTTCATTATCTTCATTGATGACCAATCAAAAAAGCTATGGATTTTTTATGTAAAAGAAAAATCTAGTGCTTTTGAAAGGTTTAAAAATTTTAAATATTTGGTGGAGAGAAGAATTAGTAGAAAGATTAAGTACATATGGTCTAACTATAAAGGCAAATATATCTCAAAGGAGTTTGAGGTATACTACAAGTATAAAGGAATTAGAAGGCATTTGATAGTTCCTAATACTCCACAAGAAACTGGTGTTGTAGAAAGGATAAATCATTTATGATAGTTCTTAGCACTCCACCACAAAATGGAGTTGTAGAAAGGATGAATTGTATATTTCTAGAACACTTAAGAAGTATGATAAGCTTGTAGGACTAGATAAGATATTTGGATGGAGACAATAAATATAACATGTTATTTAGCAAATAGAAATCCTCTTATAATAAATGACAAGACTTTAGAGGAAATATAGAGTGGATGACCATGAAGATATAATCCTCTTAGAATTTTTGAGTACATGACATATGTACACATTTCAAGTATCTAGAGAAGCAAGCTAGATCCTAAGTCCAAGAAATGCATCTTTCTTTAATATGTAAATAGCACCAAGGGATAAATGTTATGGAATCCTATCTCTAAGAAAATATTCATTAGCAAGGATGCATTATTTGATCAATCTTCCTTTTTATAAAAAACTGAACAAAAAACAATGCAAAAGATTATTCTTAGGAGAAATTTTTAGTGAAGCTACAACTACTAGAAAGTAATAATAGTAAACAAAATAGAGAAGAAACTCAAATGAAAGGACATAAAGGGATGAAAATACAAGTGGAGCTTAGAAGATCTTCAAGAGAAACCAAGGACATTCTAGTAAGAATGTTTGATGATGAGTTTTATTTCTTACTTTGGTTATAGATATAAGGAAGCCAATGTCTTACTAGAAATTGTTAAACAGTGAACAAAGGAAACAATGATAAGTAGTCATGGAAGAAGAAATGAAATGTCTCTTGAAGAAAAAGACTTGGGATATGGTGAACATACCCAAGGGTAGGCAATAAATTAATTTCAGGTGGTCATTTAAGGTAAATTATTCTATGACAGGAATGATTGAAAGGTTTAGGGCAAGCTTGATGGAAAAAGATACCTTCAAAAGTTGGATGTAGATTTCTTTGATGTTTTTGCACTTGGATATTAGTTAAATACTACTTGTATTTTCTACTCTTCTTTCTTCCATGAATAAAATATTTTAACCTTATAATTAATGATTATTATCATTTTAATTGATACAAGCTTTCTCTCATGGCTTAAAGGCAGTATGTGTGCATTGCGTAGTTTTGTATGATAAACAGTGTAATAAATTTCAAAGGGAGAAGTAGAAAAACTATAACATGTGTATGGGAGGTTAGGTAGATATAAAATATAATGAGAAAATTTGCCACATGTATCACAATGCATTTGCACAAAATAAAGCATGTATACCATCAAAAATATTATGTAATTTTTACTTAAATAACTTTTAGGTTTAGTATGCTTATGTTATTGAAACTTGTTAGAAAAGCCCCTAAAAGTGTCTATATCAAAACATTAAAAATTATTTATTGAATAAGGGATATCAATCAGTTCTAAAGCCTATAAAAGCATCTCAATCCATCTTTCCCAATTAGGAATTATACATATAATTAAACCTAGTGCATCTTTCCTAATTGGACATCAACCATATGATTAAAATTTTTTAATTATTTGTATATACTTTGGTTAAAAATTTACACAATTATTTATGGTAATGACTTAATCATCAAAACTTTAATTTTCATCCCACAAAGAAAAGTAGTGGAAGGGTCCATGAATCATCATGACCATAAAAAAATTCTATGAAAGTAACTTATCAATCCAAAATAATTTAAATAAAATTTTATCATTGTACTAACGCATGCATGAAAACTATCAATTACTATAGTATATTATGAGAATTAATATTCATTAATGTCAATCTTGTTCTAGAAAAGTTAGTTGTAACAGTTACACTCTTTCACCCAAACCATTATTTTTAAAACTAGTCAGCCATAGTAAACTATTAATAATGTTTATAAATTACACCTCATTTAGGGCCTTAAAGGAGTATCCGAATAACATTACATATACTAGAAAGTCCCATGTTCATTGTGATGTGTCCTTCATCTAACATAATAAATATCAAATGAGCCTACATTTGATTAAAATTAAAATATAATATATGAGTGATGCAGTCCCATCATTGAACTAGAATAGATTTGAAACACAAATGTGCTTTAAAGTTTTAGGCTCTTTTACATTTTTTCATGTATTTTATTTATAATTTATTCATTTATATATTTTAATACATGTTACATATTTTCAACTAGTAAAATGTTTTAACAAAGATGTGTGCTAATGCGAAAGGTAAGAGACAATTTATTTACACCACATTAAATCTAATAAACTAGATGTAGAAGCTTCTTATCTCTTAGTTGCTATTCCCATTAAGTATATGAAAGCTATTAGTAAGTTTCTTTTAAGTTTTTATCATATTAAAATTGAAAATGAAATATAAATTCGACTTCTCCAAGAAGAGCACAACTATAGGTTATGCATATAAGGAGATCTAGAAGATGAGTTACATGTATTTCTTTCTTACGCTATGACTACCCATTTGAGATAACATTATAATATTATAGTAAAAATATTGTATAATTTATTTTTGCTAACTCTATCTTTACTTTATATAAAAAAGTAATATATATTTAATAGAGCTTATGGGGTCTTAGGACATAATAAAGCTTCATTTCATTTTATTATTTTTTAAGTGTATGTATCTCATGTTTATGGCCTACTTGCCAAAATTGAAACAATTATATTCAAGATACATGTTTCAATGTAGTTTGAGATAGACATCTTATTTAGTATCTAATCTTATTGGAAAATATTCTATATTGTAGTTTGTAAAAGTTGAGGTTAATCACAAGATCTATAATAAATCACAAGGCAACATTGAAGTTGATTCAAAATCAAATCAAAGTATTAGTCCAATGAATAGTATTATATTTATAGATTTTCAATTCGATGATAGATCACCAATTTAAAGATCAATCACTAAATTAGAATATTTACCAACCCTACTTGAGTCATTATGACTTTTATAATAAACCTTATTAAGAAAAAAATTAATGTTTTTAGATGTGATTTTCCCAAACTTATTGATTTATCATGATCCTAAAAACACCTAACTTTTTAAATACTAGACTTATATTTTTAATGATTTTTTAGTTTAATATATTTTTTATTACTCATTTTAATGTCCACCATAAACTAAAATTTCTACATTTTATTTTTCACTATAAATGAGCTCTTACATGAAAAAATTAGAAAATATCACTACCAACTTGAGTAGATATAAGTGCTCTCCTTACTAATATTAATGATTTTAATCCAATTCTTGCACCAGTTTGTTCAAAATTTTTTATTTGACTTATAAAAAGGATTGCAAATTTGTTGATCTTATACAACTTCTAAATTTATGATTTGTATGTAATAAAGCAAGATGAAATTGATATGAAACTAGTTTTATCAAGGATGTATTCCTGGAAAGTCTCAAATCACCTTATGAAAGTGATCAATGAACCTTAAGAAAATGCTTAAGTTTAATGAACCTTAGATGAGAGATCTTATGTATATCTTTATGCTATTGCTATATTATGGAGTGCAAGGATAATTTGTATCATTCCTTCTTACTTTTGCAATAGAGATTCATTCATTGCCATGAATATAGGTACTCTGCTAAACTACATTAAATCTTTGTGTTATTGTCCTTTTCTACATTTTGTTTCTTTGTCATTTCATTGTTGTCCCTTGCAAATTTTTGTACAATTAAGCTCTTTGATATCAAACCTTTATACCAAATTTTATAACAATTGGTATCAAAGCAAGTAGTGAAAAGTTGTAGAAAAATTATCACTAGGACCTTCAATGCAAAATTTGAGGTGGATAAGTTCAATGGTAAGAAAACCTTCAGGTTATAGTAGATCAAGGTTAAGGATTTTCTTATTCAACAAGATCTACATAAAGCATTGTAAGAAAAAGTGAAGAAACCCCAAGGAATTTCATATGGGGAGTAAGGGAATTTGAGCCTAAGGGCTCAAAGCACCATTCTCTTGAGTCTTTTAAATCAAGTCTTATTTAATATTGCAAAGAAGTATTCAATGACTACTTTATGGAGCAAGTTGGGGGGTTTATATATGACCAAATCCCTCATAAATAAGCTGTATTTGAATTCAGAGTTCTAAGACTTGAAGATGATGGAAAAGAATCTATTATGAATCATTTTAATACCCTCAGTAAGCTAATTTTCTAGATGTTCAATATTGAGGTTTAGGTTGAGGAAGAAGATTAAGCCCTTATCTTATTGAAATATCTTCCATCATCATACATATCTCTTACAACTACATTTCTTTATGAAAAGGATACCATAGAGATAGAGACAATGACTGCAACTCTTCTTTTAGAAGACAAGATGAAGGTCTAAAATGTAGAAACATACAGAGAAGGCTTAGTAATTAGAGGATACACAATAAAGAGAGGATATGATCAAGTCTCTTTTGGATCAAATTCAGAATTTAAAAAAATAAAATGGAAAAAGAATTCTTCTAATACCATAAGAAAGGACCATTTAAATGTAAATGTTGAAAGTTTAAAGTAGATCATAAAGCCTATAAAATAGATGCATATACTTCATCTTCTCAAAACTTTGGTGAACATTGTGATGTAATATGCTTTAGAAAATGTGGAAGATATTCTTGCAATTTTAGGAATTTCTAATAGTGGTGCCTGGATCCTTGATTTAGGGGCTGCATGGCACATCACTTCCAATAGATCATGGTTTTAAACTTATTAAGAAACTGATGGGGAATAACTTCTAATAACAACTAATGATGAGAGATGTTGGCACTATTCAAATTAGGACACATGATTGAATTGTAAAAACTCTCATAAATGTAAAGCATGCATTAAAAATAAGGAAAATTCTTAATTTCTCTTCAAGCTCTAAATGACCTTAACCACAAGTTCATAGATGAAAATGGTCATTTGAATATCACTAAAGGATCTCTTATGGTATTAAAACGCAAGAATCATGAGAACCTCTATCAATTTCTTGGAGAAATAATGTTTGAAGAAGTAGATACTACAATCAGAGATATTGCTACATCCATGTTATGACATAGGTAAATTGGCCACATTAGTGATCCTGGGTTGAAGAATGCACTTTAAGGAGTGCACAAAACTAAATATGACTTTTATGAGCATTGTATGAAAGGAAAATAATTGAAGGTCAAGTTTTCAAGTAGCAAAAATAGGAATAGAGACATCTTATAGCTTATGCATAGCGATGTTGAAGCCTAGCTCCTCAAGTATCTTTGGGAGACTCAAGGTATTTCATTACCTTCATTGATGAAAAATCAAGAAAGATATGGATTTTTTCTATGAAATAAAAATATAATGCTTTATAAATATTTAAAGTGTTTAAATCTTTGGTGGAGAGGAGCACTAGTAGAAAGATTAAGTACCTACGGTTAGATTGTAGAGACAAATATATATCAAAGTAGTTTAAGGTATACTACAAGTATGAAGGAATTAGAAGGCATTTGATAGTTTCTAGTATTTCCTAATAGAAAGGTGTTATAGAACGAATGAATTGCACACTTATAGAATGCACACAAAGTATGATGAGATTTTTCAAGCTCGACAAGGTAATTTAAATCAATACCGTATACACAACATGTTATTTGGTAAATAGGACTTCTTTTCTTGCAATAAATGATAATATTTCATAGAAGATATGAAGTGGATCACCAAGGCAATATGATTATCTTAGAATATTCGGTTGCATGGCGTATGTACACATTCCAAGTATCCAAAGAAGCAAGTTAAATTCTACATCTAAGAATGCATCTTTCTTAGATATTCAAATAGCACCAAGGGATATAGGTAATGGGATCTTATCTCTAAGAAGATCTTCACTAGCAAGAATGTAGTATTTGATGATTTTTTTTATAAAATAATGAATAAAAATAGACTAAAAAAGATTATTCTCAAGATTAAATTTTTGTGGAGCTACAACTATCGAAAAGTAATAATAGTAAAGAGAAAAGAGAAGAAACTTAAATGAAAGCACCTGAAGGAGCATAGACTCAAGTGAAGCTTAGAAGATCTTTGAGAGCAACCAAGGGCATTTCAACAAGAAGGTTTGGTAATGATTTTTCCATTTTTGATTTAGTTGTAGATATAAAGAAGCCAATGTCTCACAAGGAAGTGTTAAAGAGTGAACAAAGAAAATAGTAGCAAGTAGCCATGGAAGAAGAGATGCAATGTCTCTTGAAGAACAAGACTTTGGAGCTAGTGGAGTTGCCCAAGGATAGATAAACAATTGATTGCAAGTGGTTATTTAAGATAAAGTATGCTACAATAGGGATGATTAAAATATTCAAGGTAAGCTTGGTGGTAGAAGAATACCTTCAAAAGTTGGGTATTTACTTCTTTGATGTTTTCACACGATTAGCCAAGTTAGCTTCAATCAAAATCAATTTGGCTTTAGTTTCTATTGAGGATCTATAAGTAGAACAAATGGATATTAGGATATATTTCTTGAATGATAAATTATAAGAGAAGATCTTCATTAAATAAAATAAGGATTTTATTTTCAAAGGTATGGAGAATCTTGTTTGGAAACTGAAGCAGGCTCTATATGAGTTAAAGCAAAGTCCAATGTAATGATATAAAATATTTGATTCTTTTATGTTCAGATTTGATTTTCATAGGATCTTTGTAGATTCATGTGTATAAAATAGAAGTGCAAGGATTATAGCCTTATAATATTAGTTTTGTACATGGATGAAATGCTTATTACAAGCAAGAATAAGGTGGAGATCAGGAAACACAACAACTATTTGCAATAGAGCTTGGTATGAAAGACTTGGATGTAGCTAAGCATATCATTAGCATAGATATTAATCATGATAGAAAAATTTGAAAGCTATGGTTATCTCAAGAACACTACATATAGAATGCCAAATTGGTGGGAACCTTCATTAGAGTGAACTTCAAGTTATCTTCTCAACTTGGTTCTCAAATAGAGAAGGAAAAGGTGTACATGTATTGAGTATCATACTCTAATATTATTTGTAGCTTGATGTATGCAATGGTAGGAATGAGACCAAACATTGCACATGGTATTAGACTTGTTGGCAAATTCATGGGAAATCTAAGAAAGAAACATTTTTAAGCTATGCAATGGATCTTAGGTATTTTAAAGGAACTAAGGGTTGTTTATTTGCTATAGAATTGATAAGAAAGGCTTAGCAGGCTATTGTAATTTAGACATTGTTGGTGATTTGGACAAAAGAAAGTCCACATCAGGGTAACTATTTGGAAGTCTAAGATATAGTTTGTGGTGGTTATTTCTTCTATGAAGATAAAGTACATTGCTACTTCACAAGCTTGTAGAGAAGGGATTTGGATATAAAATTTATTGTAATATTTGGATAGATTTATGGAGAATATTTCAATATTTAGTGATAGCTAGAATGCCATTTTCTTGGCACACAATCTAGCATTTCATAAAAGGTCCAAACATATCTAGGTAAAATACCACTTTGTTTTGAAATAGGTGGAGGAAAGAAGTGTTGATTTGTAGAAAATTCATACTTCTATAAATCTATCGAATAGGTTAAAAAAGCCTCTTCTAATGAAGAAGTTCAAGTGATTCTTGAACTTCTTGCAACTTTATCAAAACTAGTTGAGTAGCTAATTTGGAGGATTCGATGAAGGAGATATAGGAATTAATTTTGGCTTAGGATGAAGATTGTAATAGTGTGAGCCAAAATTGGCATGAGACTATTTTTATTAATAATGTATTTTTGAAAAGTATTAGGTCACTTTATGAAAATGTCTAAGTTCAATGAACCTTATATGAGAGAGCTAATGTATATCTTTATGTTGTTGTTGTATTGTGGAGTGCAAAAGAATTTTCTATCATTACTTATTACTTTTGCAATGGAGAATCCTTCATTACCATGGATGTAGATACTCTACTAAACTATGTAAAATTTTTGTATCACTATTCTTTTTCACATTTGATTTCTTCATCATTACATTATTGTCCTTTATATTTTTTTGTATAGTTCATCTTTTCAATCTTAGATTTTTTCACTAAATTTCACAACACTATACAATTGATTTCTAAAGTTTATACACCTCTATTATGAAAACATAGGTATCTTTTAACGTTTTTTCTATCAAATACTATAATTTTATATTGATATTGTAGATCTTTTAAATTTTTATTATATAATACTTGATTCCCATTATCTTTTTAATTCTGCATGGATATGCTATTAGGGTCTAACTAGAAAATAATAAAACATCACATGCTTTTAGGATCTAACTAGAATTAGTGAGATATATCATGCGGAAAAATAAAGAATTATTAGAATCAAGTACACTCCTCTTATTCAAGGGTGTATACTAGATGGTTGTTTCCTTGCTAGCTACTTTGCTTATTGATGGATACTGGGTTGGTGGTTGTGGCCTAGGGTCTTAACCTATGGCTCCCAAAATACAAGCACTAGCAGACTTGATTTCAATCCCCTTAGAGGGTTCTTTTTAATTTGTCTTGTTCTATTACATGACTATACAGACTAGTTCCATCTACAATGATCAAATTAATGATTTATATCAAGGCTCTTAATCACTACTGTGCTGATTTATTTTTGGTTCATCTCTGATACTAAGCTTATTTGATTGAGACTTGAGCTTCAATATTTTATTAAAAAATAAAAGTAACAATCATTAGAACAAATAAATCTATTCACTAATAATATGGAAACGCTATGATTTCTTATTAGATATATAAAAATTAAATTTAAATTATAAATAATTTAAGATCTTTTGTTCACTTTCTTTAGTTTGGAGCTATATGACAACTTTATTTACCTCATGCTTCATCTGCTATTGGTGATTTTGAAGTGCTACCTTTAGGTTAGAGTTAAAATTTATCCTAAAGGATTCTAGAAACATTAATTATATTGGAAAAAACATATTTGAAGATATTTAACTATCTCCTTTAGTATGATGAGTGCTTTATAATATGGATTTAATATTAAATTTTTTTTTTGAGTTTGTTCACCAAGTTATTAAAGTTGCCTAATTTTTTCCAATTCATTTTTCAAGTTGAGCAGAGATTTTTTTTCAAATTTTTTAATCATTAGATCGAATTGGTTCTTTCATAATTCTACATGACAATAATCCTACTTCTTTCACTTGATGGAAATGACAAACTTGAAAAGTAGCCATGATGAGGGAAGGTCTTATACTGCTATGTGACACCTATTTTACATTTGTTAAGAATAGAGAAACATCCAAGTGGGCAAGTGTTTAGTCAAACTAATTTCAAAACATGAACATGAAATTTACTTAAAACTATTTTTAAAACATATTACATAAGTTTAGTTAAAATTTTTTGCAAAATCAAAAACATCATAACGTTATTTCTACAACTTAATAAAGCATATGTATTAAAACATAATGATTTAGTGATTTAAAAATTTAAAACAACTACTACAAATTGAAGTAGTGTTTAACTTAGGGAGGCTTTCATTATATTTTGAATATTTTCATTCCAATCTCCTAAACTGTAGCAAAAAACATCATATTACATGCATTGTAGAATTTACATTATTACATTTTTCAAAACTTATTGTTTTACATTCTTATGATTGGATTTTTCTATTACAATGTAATGAACATTATTTATCTTTCTATCTCAAATATGTTTTCAAAATCACTTAACTATTTTTCAATCTTTTATTATTTGTTAATAAGCAAGTACCCTAGTCTCATGAATGATCAACTATGTTTTTATTGTATCAAGTGTTATGTTGTGGTCATGATTAGATTTTCTTATGAAACTTATTATTGTAAAAAATAAAATAAATCACTAAAGAGAGAATATTAAATATCTATATAAAGATATTCAATATGATTATTAAGATATAAATAAATTTTATGCTCCTAAATTATTTTTAAATGTTACTATTTCACAAGTATACGAGGATCATCAAAATTAGCATCCAAGATCATTAGAAAGAAATTTCAATTAATTAAAGAAAGAGTCTAAATGAATTAACAACTATGTTATGTTGATGTGCATATTTATTTGTCTAAAGATTATACTAATTTATTTGATAATTAAACTAATTTCAACAAAATTTAATATTGATTTATTTAATATTATTTGGATACGAAAAGTTCTACATTCATCAAGCAATCAAAATGAGAATTACAATAAAAATTACTTTATGTTTTCAAGAATGAAATACACTTTTTATATTTAAAAATTATATACTCAAATATATTTACATGTTAATTATTGGAACTTAATAATTTCTCAATAGTGAATTGATCACTAATAGGATTTCTAATCAATGGTAATAACTTATTAAGAAGGTAGTCATCACCTAAATTATTAGGATCATATTCTTGGAACTATATGAAGTTACACTTATTCTCTTCTAAATTTTATCATCTGTATCATCAACTATGATGACATCCTCTCATGCATATTAACTTCCATAAATTAGAAAAAGTATTATAAGGGTTTTTGAAAAATTAGAACCATAAGTACCTTTCTAATTATTCTTTCTACATTGTTTCTAACATCAAGTGAATTTTAGTTTAGTATTCGAATCCTTGAAAAGAAAACTTGTTATTCTTTGAACATTGGAGAATTGACTTGATGACCAAAATGCATATTTGATTACTTCTATGGTTAAATAAAATAGTGCCTTTTTCCCACCATGACGTTAAAATTTTTAGTATACTTGTCAATTCTTGTGTATTTGAATAATGAACATCCTTCAAAAGCAAACCATTTTAATCTAATATGACTACATTTTCTCTTTCTAATTTCTCAACTATATTTGTAATTATTTACAATACATACATCAAAAAATCTTAACATCCATTTAATATAAGATATAACTAAATCCATTTATATATCTAAACATAGTTACAAAAAAAATGCTAAATTGACAAATGAATTTGTATAACCATAAATAGCATAATAGAACTAAAATTTGTAACTCAAAATTTTTCTATAGATATTTATCACTATAACCATCTTGTATGCTAGTTAGAAATATTTAAAATATCACATAATATTTTCCTTCTATACATTGGTACATCTGAAATCCTAAAAGACATTTTTCCTTTTGTTATTATCTAGATTACATAAAGCAAAACATAAACACCACATTCATATTTATTTCTTTGCCTTGGTATATTTCTTTAAAATAATTATCTCCATAGTTCTCTATAAAATTGGCCCTATCAGTTTTAAACATTATGTTTTTCTCAAGACACTTTTAAACAATTTTAATCTGCTTGCTCCTTTTAATATTACTATTAAGAGGATCCATGATTAGAATTAAGGTTGCCAACATATCAACAATAATAAGCACCCAATAATACACCCTTCTTCTAATCTTGACATTTACTAGAAAAAACATTTTTTGGTATCTACTAAATCTTACATGCTCTTTATCAATCAATGTCAAGATACTTTATCTTAGCTTTAAGTCCCCATCTTCCTCTTTAGATCTTCTATGCAACTCAACTAATATTGATGGATCAAAAAAATAGTATAGTGAATTAAATTATAGAATTTATTATAATTTTCAAAAATAATATCTAAATATTATTCTCTTTATCTCTTATTTCGGTCTTAAGCATGATAAATCTTTTCCTATGATCACATCGCCTTTTATAGAAATCAGAACTTTATTATAGTATTTTGGCATAACCTATAAACCATCAACCTCTCCCTCATTCCTTCTTCAAAGTGTTTCTTTTAAGTCATTAAAATTATAAAAATTAGTTAACATGGAATCTAAACTCTTGAAATTAACATGATCATCCTATTTATTTGATGCAACTAATTAAAGCAAACATGTTAGACATTTATGATTAATATCAATATAATGTTTTTTATGAAATGAGTTGACATGAAGATCATTATGGTATGAAATGCCTATAGAGAGATAGTTACTCTATCATAGTCATACAACTTAATCCTTTTAATGAATAACATACATTTTGAAATGATAGTTATAAAGATATAATAAGTACGAGATCATACTTTTCTTATTTGGACCTTTCAATAAACTCTTACTTTCATTGTTTTGAATCTAAAGTACATTTTATATCAATGGAGTATATCAATAAATATAAGCTTATAAATTAGAAAATTTATTTCATAGAATATATCAATGTTTTAGTTTTAATTTCTTGAAGGCTTTAATACTATATTTTTTTAGCACCTTTAATGCAAGTGGACTTCTTCTCTATAAAATAAGAAAAGCTTATAAAATATGTTGGTAATAAAATGATTCATTATAAGAATCATTTAATGCAGGCTTAGTTATCTTATGCTTACTACTAAAACCTTTACATGCTATACTTCCACTAGTTGTCTCAAATCAAGTAGATGTCTCTTGTGTTTCCTAGTTGAAATAGTGAACATTAATAATAATGTTAAATTATTATATTCATAGCTATACCCAAAAAAAGTATCTTGATGACCATACATATTTACCAAATATTCATTTGTTTCTATCTCGTCATCATCAAATTCATTATCTCAATCCTTATTAGATTTATATGATTCATTCTATTTATCATTATCATCCTATGTTTCAAGTGTGAATAGATATATTAGAGGCTGTTACTAGAACATCTATAAGAATAGTTCAAAGAAATGACTTCTATTTATAACTTGTTTTCTAACCTTATCTCATGTTGGTTCTTCCTCCTAATTATGGTCATTGTCTTCATCCAAAACATATGTATCCTGGTTATTCTTTTAAGGTTACTAGTAAAAAATAAGTATGATAGAAAATAGTAATAAAAATGTTATGAAAATAATATGCTAATAGTCTTTCTTACCATATCACTAGAGATATCTTTAAAACATATTATGATATCCTTATAAGCATCTTTAATATCTAGAATAGATCTATATTGTCTTTCTTCTAAATTTATATTGTAATGATTCTCATATATTGTATTCAATTTTTTTGTTGTTTCAATCCAAAAAAAAAAAAGCATTGAAGATTATCATCATGAATAAAGATGATACCTATGTCATTGTGTGAATGTAAGGATTTTAATAGACTGCTACAACATAATAGTGATACTATGTAAGAGACACCCTTGCTAATAGCTTCATCCTTCATTAGTATGAAATCCAATATCCTGTTCCAAAATAAAGTTGACTTGCAAGAGTTATACTTGATGTCCTCTAGAATAAATTCATCTAGAAGAATATCTCTAGTAGACTCAACATCGGCTATATTCTTCTTATTTATGTCACATTCACCATCTTAGAATGCATCATACATCTTCAAAATATCTATTGTATGAAGAAAAAATGAAAATATACATTTTCTACTTCTTGTAGTGATAATTCTTATGATATTTAAATGATATGCTATTGTATATATAGCCCTTCTACTCAATAAAATTTTTAAATAAGTGGTGGTTTTCATCTTCAATATTAATAGCTATCCTAGAGAACATAGCATTTTTCCTTTATGCAAACTCAAATAATTTTTTTTTAAATAAAAAAGAATCCTTAACAACAATATTCTCAAAATCAACTAAATAAAAAATTATTGATTTCTTCATAGAGGAGAATTCTTTCTTATATTTAACCAATGTAAGATCCATGAACTCCAAGTTCAACCTATAGCAAAAAAACATCTTTAACTAATAGGATGATTGTATTTAAAACCTTTATAGGATCAAGAGATTTCAAAGACCCATCCAACATTGACTGAATAGCAAGCTTGATTGTTAAGTCCCTTTTCTTGAACTTAATGTTTTCAAGTAAGCTTAGGATCATGTTATTGTCAATTTTGTATATGCAGTTTAAAAGTATAGTGTAGATTAATGAGCTATGAAATATAATTAGAATAAAAATATAAGATGATAATAAATAATAATTCAATATATGTTACAATGTTAGCTACATTAAGGTTTGTGCATTGCTTAATAGATATTTATTTCCTAACAAAGAATTAAATTAGTGCAAGCTTCAAGGAATGTGAGCACTACATTTGATTTCATTTTTGCTTTAATTTGATCATACTAGTAATTATTGATTATCATGACTTATCCTTTGATATGCTTGAAACACATCTACCTATTAAGTAACATATCACCACATATCTTAATTTTATGTTACTTGATATCTTATATTGTATGGAATAGATTGATGCTCAAATATTTAAGATTATTCTCCTTGAAATTTTCCTTAGAGAAAATCATTGAGCATATTGTAAAGTTCCATTTTAATACATTGTAAATATATCATTCCATTTTTTGAAGGGTGCATCATCAAACTTGAGAAAAATATTTCTCTCTTGAAGAGCCTTGATTGTTAGTACAATAACAACATATAATAAAATTGATACAAAAAATGTTAATGATTTAATATGTAATATATCAAACAATGCACTCTAGGAATCAAACATAAGAAACTTACTTAAATGTAAATATAAGGCTATCATAGATTGGCTCTAGTTCTTTTGAAATTCAACTAGAAGATAATTTTCTAATATTATTTTGGTATAAGTAGCTTCTAGCATGCCTCAACATTTCCACATAGGAGGGATTATATTTCATGCTTTAAGCCCAATTCTATGAATAATAATTTGTCATGATCACAAACACTGGAATGTTAGCCTTTAGCAACTTGGCTCGATAAACTCTATAGAGATGCTTCATTAATATCTTAATATTCTATCTATCAAGAAGAATCTTTATAGTCTCAATTGAATGCTTTCAATCTAGAATCTACAATTAGACATCTTCCCCATGAATCTTAGTTTTAGATGAAGGTATAAAAGCCTTGTCAGTAGAAGTCTTATATGGAAGAAGAATATAGTCATGCAAAATAGTGACAAGATTTTTTATCATTAATCAAAGAAGCTCCTCAACGTACTTAATGCTCATTTCTCTAAATCTATACTTGTCAAGAGCTTGAATGCATTGGTTTATTTTAATTTGGTAGCTTGTAGAAAAATTTAGATGGAAATATCCTCTTTCATATTTGCTAGCTTGACATCCTTATTTACAATTTTTGCTACCTTCTTACTTTTAAACTATGACATTTTTACTCCTATAAATGGAATAATCATTGATGGTCATTTAATAGTAATGTAAAGATGAACAAAAAGAGTTCTTAGATGATGCATAAGAAGTAGCTATTTATATGGTTCATATAGCTAATTCATATGATTATGCATATACAAAACAACCAATGATGTTTTCATAACCCTCATTTGTTGCAAGAATCTTTGGAAAAAAGTAATGACATATTTCTCAAATAAGTTAAAGTCAATCTTGAAGATTGACAACTTAGAGGAGGGTGAATAAGTTCAAGTTAATAGTACTCAGTTTTTGCAAAGCTAAATTATGTGGTTTCCCAATTTGGATACACCCATAATCAAAGGGTAGAATTCTTATATACCTCTACACATTTTGCCTTTAAAATGTGATTTCAATGGCACTATAACTGTAGAAGTAAAGCTTTATAGCTCTACATGGGATGTTTTCTCTCAAATACACCTTTAATTCCTCAAGGTCCTAACCAAGTATAAACCTTTACAAAAAATGTCTTCCAGTAAGAAGCACATCAACACCATAGGGTAGACAACATCTAGCCCCTCAGAGCTTATAGCAAGAAAAGGAAATCAAGGAAGAAATGAACTAAACTTTAAATTTTTTACGTTGAGATACACAACAAAAGTACAACATATGATAGAGAATTTAGGTTCTTCAACTTCACAAATATATACAATTACTTGATAGATTTACTTAATGAAGGCTTACTACATTCTTAAAGATTAACTTTCCTTTTATAGCCTTGTCCTCCTCCATTTTCCCATTCGATTCCTTACACTATCTAGAAACATCTAGCTGAGATGTCTTTTACGAAGCTTAAGATGTCCCACTATTTTTCCTACATTGTAGGAAAGACATCTTATTCTAACACAAGACATCTTGGATGATACATCTTCAAGGAAGCCAAAATGTCTTGTAGGAGACATCTTGTCTTATGACAATATGTATTTTCTTTGAGGAAGATGTCTCCTATTTCAAGAAGATGTCTTGCTAGAGACCAACCTTCCATAATTGAGATGTCTTCTAGGCTTGAGAGATGTCTTGTATGAATCTAGAGTACTCAACAAAGATGTCTTGTTTGAAACCAAAGTTCTAAGTAAAGATGTCATCTCTTGGCTTAGGACATATTTCATTCTCATAAATGTCTTGTGATTTCTCAAATCTTCATCAAAACTCCATCATTTTAGATTGTCCATTCTTGTTCTCTACTTGGTCTCATTGATGTCATGAGCTCAACTTCCATAGGCCTGTAAAGTCTTTATAATACACAATGACTAATTCTCCACTTTTCAAAGTTTTGACACACCAAAAGATAAACATTCCTTTATTCTTGATGATGCCCAAAACTTGAACAATGGGTTAATATTTGAAAGAAAAATTTAGATATAAAAATAGATAAGCATAAAATTTACTACATCCCTTTTTTGACATCATCCAAAAAGAAGTTTCCTTATGAAATTTTCCATACATATGTGCTTTTCCCCTCTTTTTATTTTTTTTATGGGAACACATAAACTATCCTATCTAAAGAGAAGAAGGTAAGAGGTACATCTTTCTTACCTAATAGGACATGGTCCTATCTCCATTTCTTTACATAGTAATGTGAGTCTTCATTTATCAAAAGGCTTGGTAAAGGCATCTAAAAGTTGCCCTTCTATCCCAATGTACTCTAATTTAACATGTCTAGGTTGATTATGTTCTCTTATGAAATAATGCTAAATTTTAATATGCTTAGTTTGAGAGCATTGGATTGGATTTTTGCTCATGTTGATAGCACTATTATTATAACAAAAATAGGTGTGTTGTCTAATTTGATCCCTAAATCCTTGAGTATTTCTTTCATCTAGAGAATTTATGCATAGTAATTTATAATTGAAATATATTCTACTTCTACTATAGATAATACTTTTGAGTTTTTATTCTTGGTTTTCCAAGAGATAAGACTTTTCCTTAAGAAGAACTAGCTACCACTTGTTCCTTGATGATCATCTGTACATCCTACCCAATCTGCATCATAATATTTAGCAAAATCAAGTAAGAAGTCCTTTGCATACTAAAGTCCCAAATTAGTAGTACCTTTTAAATAGTGAAAAATACTTTTTACAACTTTTAAGTGTGATTCTTTTGGATTAGCTTGATATCTAGTACATATACTAATACTTAGAGCAATGTCAAATCTACTAGTAGTTAGATAAAGCATGCTACTAGTTATACCTTTATAGAGTTTATGGTTAACTAGTTTACCTTGCTCATCTTTGCTAAGCCTTTGATGTGTAGTAATTGATGTTGTTGTACTCTTAATGTTAGCTAAATTGAGTATTTGCAATAGGTTTTTGGTATAATTCCTTTGGAAAAAAAAAGTTAATTCATTGGTTTGACTAACTTGAAATTTGAGGAAGTTGTTTAGTTTACACATCATGCTCATTTCAAATTCTTTTTGCGTAAGTTCAACCCATTTTAGGAATAAGGTCACATTAGCTCTTCCTCTTTCAAAGTCATTAACCATATGATGTTGAGAAAGTATTTCATACAAAGCTTTAAGAGCTTATTTGAGCCCATAAATAGCCATTTTTAATTTAAAGACATAATCTAGGTGAATGTGATCTATAAACCCTTTAGGTTTCTTAAAATATAATTCCTCTTGAATGGTTCCATCTAAAAAGGCACTTTTGATATCCATTTGATACAATTTGATTTTTTTGATGCCAACATAGGCTAGATGAAGTCTAATTGATTCAAATGTTGCTACAAGAACAAAAGTTTCATCAAAATTAATATTATCTTATTGATTGTACCCTTTAGTAAATAACTAAGTTTTGTTATATTTATAATGTTTTAATTTTTATGTCTTATTCCTAAACATCCATTTTGTTCCAACAATTTTTTTGTTGTTGGCTTTAGGAGTAACTTCCAAAATATCATTTCTAATAAATTAGTTCAGATCTTCTTGTATAGCTGAAATTCAACCTTCCCTATTTATTGCTTTACTAGTGTTTTTAGGCTTAATTTATGAAATAGAAGTAGAATATAGGCATACATTTATTTTACTTTACTTCTAGTTTTTATCCCATATTCCAATTATCCAATCACATCATTGAGTAAGTGTGATCTTCTTAGTCTAGACATTTTATTTTGAACTTTAGTATCATCTTCATGTTCATTTTTTATTTTAGGTTCTTTTTCTATTGTTGCTTGGGCTATGCTAGAATTTTTTTGAATAGGAACCTCCTCATCATCAACTTGTATGGTTGGAAAAAGATCATCACTATCATCTACTTTCACATATATAGTTTTCTCTACAATGTTAGTTCTTTTGTTAAACACTCTATATGCCTTACTAATTGTAGAGTATCCCAAGAAAATACCTTCATCAATTTTGGGGTTAGATTTTCTCAGGGCATCCTTTTCATTTAAAATAAAACATTTTTCACTAAAAACATAAAAGCAATTCACTAAATGTTTTTTTGCCAATCCAACACTCATATGAAGTTTTGGTTATGAATCTTCTTACCGAAACTCTATTGGAGATGTAGCAAGTTGTATTGGTAGCCTCAGTCCAAAATGATATGGAATATTTTTATCATTTACGATGGTTCTACTCATTTTATTCAAAATCCTATTTGTTTGGCTTACCACTCCATCTTGTTGAGAAGTCCTGGGAGTAGAGAATTGATGATGAATTCCATTCATCTAATAGTATTATTCCAATATAGCATTTTTGAATTTCTCAATTTTCACTTATGATAATTTTGATAGCATATCCTTTCTTTTTTTTTTTTGCAACTAATTACAAATTCTCATGAAATGTTCAAAAGCCTCATGTTTATAATATAATAATTCAACCCATGTGAAATGAGAAAATTCATCTATAATGGTAAGATAATATCTTTTTTCTCCTAAGATGAATCTTTGTGAAGGACCAACCAAGTCCATATGAAGCAACTTCAAGGGACATAAGATAGAGATGAAATTTTTCTTACCAAATGTTACCCTTGTTTGTTTTCTTTCTATCAAGAATCACATGTGTTCATGGAGAAATCCTTTAGTTTAGGTAGTTCTTGAACCACATCTTTAGATGCAAGGATTCTAAGAATGTCTATGTTTATGTGACACAATTTTTTGTGTCATGTATGAACATCACTTGTATTACTAATCAAACACTTGGAATCAAGATAAGAAGTATCTATTAAAATGGTAGTATGAACAATTTCTTTTCTATTGCCTTCTATAATGATTTTTCTACAATAAGAGTCTCTTACGTTACATGAATCTTTGGAGAAGGTAACATCAGAGTTTCAATCACAAAGCTAACTTTCATTAAGAAGATTATATTTGAGTCCTTCAACATAGAATACTTGTTTAATAAGAAGTTGATTATTACCTACAATAGTACCAATACCTTTAATTTGTGCTTTTACATCATCGTCAAATATAACTATCCCATAGTTTTGTTCTAGAAATTTTGTGAATTGAAATATGTCATTTATCATATGTCTAGACATTCCACTATCAATATATGAGGTGGTTCTTTTAAGGATAGAGAGAGAAACTTGAGCAAAAATTCCTTTCTTAGACTTCTTCTTCTTAAGTCTCCAAAACTTCCTTTCCTTTAAGATACCTTTATTGGGCTTTTTTCAAAGAGATCAAGTATAGTACTTTAACCATAAATAACAAAGAGACTAAATATGTCCAAATTTTCCATAGTAAAAGCAAATCATTTTCTTATTAAATGTTGAAAATTGGATGTTTTAATGTAGGAATGATTGTTGTAATGTCCCATCCCATGTTAAGGAAAAACTTGTATTATAACCATGTAATTAGACTTTGGAAGAAGGGGTGCCTCATTATGAGGAGTTATGAGCATTCAGGGTACCCTTTGGGAATGGATTTGACCTATGACATTTAAGGCTAGGCTTAGAGGTCTTATTAGCATGGAGTTGTGGAGCCAAGATTAGCAAGTGATGAGAGTTAGGTGAAGTGAGACAAGAAGGGATTGATCACCCCTTTGGCTAGACAACCTAACCATGGTGTCATTGTTACATTGTCTCTAAGGTCTTAAGTGTTACAAGAAGATAACCCAGAGGTGTTACAAGGTACCAACCAAACATTAATAAAAATTTCTGTTGTTTTTTTTTTCCACTCAATCTCATGTTCATTTTTCATTATTTTATAAGTTATATAGGCGATTGAGTTATTTCCACATCATGTAGCATTTTTATTCAAGGAAAAATTGTATTTCATCAACATCTAGGAATAGGATGTCATAATTTCCTTTATTACTTGGATTTCTTCCTTGTCTTTGGATAACTTATGGGATCTCCTTTTCCTTACTGAATTCCTCATTGATGAGTTTTTCCCTTGAAAGTTCCTTATTAATTTGCTTAAAAGATAGGGTTGGTTTTTAAGCCTCAACCTTAAGGTCTAACTTTTCATTTTCAAGAGTTGCATATTCAGTATTGAGTGGAGCTAATTCCATCTCTTTGACATGAAAAACCATTTTCATGTTAATACATGAATTTTGAAAAGCAAGTATTCCATTACAAAGCATACCATACCTTTCTTCACTAGTACCTTTAGATTCATTATTGATTTTTTCATTGATTGGTTCTTTATGTGCCAGGGCCTTGTAGAGAAGATGTGATCCATTTGAAGTATCATTCATTCCCTCTTCAATGAGTTGATCATCCCAAATTTTATAGATGATTTTTATTTTTCTTTCCTCTTTGATAGGCTCCCTCTTTTGTAACCTATTAGCACTAAAATATTTAGAGGCCACATAACCTCTTCCACCACATACCCAACATTCTATGAAAGAAGCATCAAAAATTGAATCTTTAAATTACTTACCTCTTTTCTTACCTTTCTTGTTGGATTCATTGAGGCTTTTTCCTTTTCATGCTAAAAATTTCTTTACTTGTTTTGATAAAAGAGCTAGTTCATCATCACTATTTTCTTCATGGTCATATGGCTCTTTGTCTTTTATTGAGCTTTTAAGTGCAATAGGCTCTTCCTTGATAGCACATTCACTTATGAGATTCATCTCATATGTTATAAGTGTAGTTTATAATTATTCACATTTAAGTGCAAAGAAATATCTAATTTTTCCATGATAGTAATTTTGGGTCTAAGTTCAAACTATAGAGTTCTAATCATTTTGATAATAATATTACTTTTAGATAAGCTTTTTCCTGTTCCTTTAATAGCAAATACTATGTCATTGGTCCTAGAGAAATAATCTTTAATTCTTTTCCCTCATTTTTAATTTATCATATTCACTTTGCAAAAGTAGGAGTCTAGATTGTTTAACTCATAAGGTTACTTCATAAGTGGCTTCTAGAATTTTCCAAATATCTTTGGTAGTTTTGCACCTAGCTATTCTATTAAATTCAAGTTTACTAAAAGCATATTAAAGAAAAATTTTAGCTTTTAAATCAAACACAAATTTGTTTTTATTTTTATGAAACCACTTATCTCTTGGTAGTTTAGTTCCTATTGTGTTTTCAATGGGTTGAGTGTATCCTGCTAGGATGGATTACCATACTTCAAATTCCATAGATTCAAGAAATTCTTCCTTTGTACCTCCTTATATGTGAAGTTAATCTCATCAAATATTAGTGGTTTTGCTATAAGATGATCCCTCCATAGTTTACTCCTAAGCTTTTGCACTCACACCATGAGTAACATTGCTCTAATACCACTTGAAGAT
The DNA here is from genome assembly GCA_015680685.1 of Gnetum montanum. Lineage (NCBI taxonomy): Eukaryota > Viridiplantae > Streptophyta > Gnetopsida > Gnetales > Gnetaceae > Gnetum > Gnetum montanum. The sequence goes on along the minus strand of MNCI01037051.1, from coordinate 1,342,371 downwards.
TAAGAACTTAGAACGGGTGAATAAGTATAAGCCAACAATAGCTAATTTTGGAAAAGATGAATTCATGGTTCCCTAAATTATATACATTCACATTTAGAGGGTAGAACTCTTGCACACATTAAAATTTTATTCCTTCAAAGTGTAGTTTTAAGGGCACCACAACCTTACAAGTCAAGCTGTATAACTCTACAAGGAATTTTTTCTCTTGGAAATATATCTAACCCATCAAGGACCCAACAACCTATAAGCCTTTGCAAATAATGTCTTTCCACAAGAATAACATCAACCCTACAAGGAAAATAACATCAAGCCCTTTAGAGATTATAGTAAGAAAAGGAAATTAAGGAAGAAATAAACTAAATGTCAAATTCCTTACTTTGAGATATATAGAAAAAGTACACCAAATGATAGATAATTAAGGTTCTTCAACTTCAAAAATGTATGCAATTGCTTGATAGATTTACTTGATGAAGGCTTGTTACATATTTGAAGACTGAATTTCCTTTTATAGTCTCTTATTCTGCCATTTACCTATTGGAATCCGTAGAATATCTAAAAATAACTAGTTGAGAGGTCTTTTACAAGGCATGAGATGTCTCACTATTTTTCCTACCTTGTAAGGGTGATGTGTTATTTTGACACATTTCTTGGAGGATATGTATTCAAGGAAGCCAAGATGTCTAGTAGGGGATGTCTTATCTTATGAAAAGACATCTTGTCTCTAAGGGAGATGTCTCCTATTTCAAGGGGACATTACTAGAGACCATTCTTCCTTAGTTGTAACATCTTTTGGATTTGAGAAATGTCTTATTTGAGACTAGAGTTCTTGGTAGGGATGTCTTCTCTTGGCTTGGAATATCTTCTATCCTCATGAACTTATTTTAATTCCTCACATTTTTGCCTAGACTCCATCATTTCAGATTTTCCATTCTTATTCTCTTCTTGGTCTCATTAATGTCCTGAGCTTAGCTTCCTTAGGCCAGTAAGTCTTTACAAAACACAATGATTTATTCTCCATTTTTCAACAGTTTAACATACTAAAAGGTCAAAAAATCTTGTTAGTTCCATATTTTCATATTGAAACACTTAACATTATTTTCTTCATGTCAATAGTTCTAAGAATAAATTTTCCACCATGTAGTGTTACTTTGGTAGGTGACGCAAGCATTTCTAATAGAATATAAACTATTCCATTGCTTTTAATAGTTGCTACAACCATAATTACTTTGTCTTTATATGAATAATTGTCCATGTATTTTATAAATATATGCACATCCTCATGTCTTCCCTTTGGCTTCATTATTGATATGTATGCGGATTCTACTATATTCATTTTAGCATTGACATTATTTACAATTTTTCCAATGTAATCCTATAATGTAGAAATTCAAACTATTTTAGTAAACACCATCCATATCATAACATATATAACCAAGAAACCTAAATTAAGTATACAATATATTTATTTCATAGAATGCATGATTATGAAAATCATTATTAGATAGTATGTAAATTATATTAGATGGATGTTAAAAAATGATAGACTATAGAAAAATAATTCATAACTTGCAAGATCAGGAAAATTGCACTACATATACTTCTTAACCATTTCATAACATACTTCATAACTATTATCATAATGGTATATATATTTAACCATCAATTTATCTTTCAAATACTAGAGTTTTGTATGGTAATTTAATTCATGGATTTGGAAGTTTCACATATGTGTGTCCATTTTCCATGCATATCCATGCATAAGTTAGGAAACTAAATATTATACATTCCTATAGTGATTCAATAATTAAACTCAAATGCACATTCTTATAGTGATACTGTACTTTGATTGACTATAGCATACATTTCAATGTGATCCTATCTTGTAGAAATTCAAAATATTTCAGTAAACATCATCCATATCATAACATACATGATTAGGAAACATACATTAAGTATGCAACATATCTATTTCATAGAATACATGATCGTGAAAACCATTATTGGATAGTATGTAAGTCATATTAGATGGATGTAAAAAAAATGATAGCCTAGAGAAAAATAATTCATGACTTGTAAGATTGAGAAAACTACACTATGTATACTTCATAACTATTTCATAACATATTTCATAACTATTTTCATAATGATATATATATATGACCATCCATTTATCTTTAAAATAATAGACTTATGTATTGAAATTTAATTCATGGATTCAGAAGTTATGTGCTTACATGTCAATTTTCCATATCTATCTACACATATGTTAGCAATTAAAATATCATTCATTCCTAAAGTGATTCAATAGTTAAAATTAAAACATATATTTTTATAGTAAATATATAATTTGATTAACTATATGCATGAAATTATACAGATTCATATGAATAATTGCTCATTTATTTCTAATCATGAAATTCACATTTGAGTTAAAATTTATGGATATATAATATTTCCCTCTCACTCATACTTGGACTCACAATATCATTAATTTAATAGGTTGTCCATCCATGCAATCCTTTAGGTACTCTTTTAATTTTGATCATACATTGATTGTTCATGTGTCTCTCAAACACTATACTCTCATATAGTAACTTAAGACATGGATCCTGAGATTGTCCTCCCACTCATACTCAAATTCACAATATTGTTCTTTCAAGAGGTTGCATGGATGAATAATTCTTTAGGTATTCTTTTAATTTTGATTCATACATTAACTATCTATGCATATCAAATATGATACTCTCATATTGTAGTGCAAGACATGCATTCAAATATTGTCCTTCCACTCATACTTAGACTCATAGTATTATTGTTTCAAGAGATTTATCATCCATGAAATCCTTTAGGTATTCTTTTAATCTTGATTCATACATTAACTATCTATGCATATCAAATATGATACTCTTTTATAGTAGTACAATACATGGATTTTAATATTTCCCTCTCACTCATACTTAGACTCATAGTATCATTGTTTCAAGAGGTTTATCATCCATGAAATCCTTTAGGTATTCTTTTAATTTTGATTCCTAGGTTGACCATCCATATATCTATCAAATATAATACTCTCATATAGTAATGCAAGGCATGAATTTGGATATTATCCACCTACTCATACTTGGAATCATAGTATCATTATTTTAAAAGGTTTTATAGATGAGCAACCCTTAAGGTATCCCTTTAATTTTGATTCATATGTTGACCATCCATGCATCTTTCAAATACAATAATCTTGTATAGTAATATACGATATGGATTTGAAAATTACCCTTCCACTCATACTTGGTCTCACAGTATCATTATTTAAAAGGTTTACATGGATGAGAAACCCTTCAAGTATCCCTTTAATTTTGATTCATATGTTAACCATCCATTCATCTTTCAAATACGATACTCTCATGTAGTAACAAAAGACATGGATCCTAGTATTACCCTCCTACTCATACTTGGACTTGTAGTATCATTGTTTTAAGAGGTTTCATGAAGAAACACCCTTCAAATATTATTTTAATTTTAATTCATATGTTGACCACCCATGTATATCAAATAGGAAACTTTCATATATTAATGCAAAACATGGATCCTAAGATTATCCTCCATTTTATACTTAAACTCATAGTATCATTATTTTAAGAGGTTCGTCATCTATGAAATCCTTTAGATATCCTTTTAATTTCAATTCTTATGTTGATTGTTCATGTATCTCTAAAACACGATATTTTTCTACTGTAACTCAAGACATGGATCCTAAGATTGTCCTCCCACTTACACTTGGACTCATAGTATCATTGTTTCAAGAGGTTGCATAGATGAGTCACCCTTAAGTCATTGTTTTTATTTTAATCTATACATTGACCATTCATGTATCTCACAAATATGATACTCTCATATAGTAACACAAGAAATGAATTCAAGGATTGCCCTCTAGTTTTCGCTAGGTTATATGGATAAGAAATCCATCACATATACTACTATTATCCATATATATTTTGGTAATTCTCATCAAAACCTAAAAAAAAAACCATAAATTCTAAAAGTGATATGCACATGATTTTACTTTTTCCTTATTTTTTATGGGTTGCTTATCCAAGAAACACATCGTATAGACTAGTCTAGGACCCTAATATCCTCTATAATTGGTACATAAGAAAATAAGACTAGACCTTAGTCAAAAATTAGAAGGAAATTCATGGTCTGTTCAATTGAGCTATCCATCGTATCACCTACAATATGGATTTTTCACATTTACAATTTGAAGTAGACAAAATACATGATTAAAAATTTAGAATTCTGATGTAATTATGGTAGACACTTTTAAAGGTGCTAGGAAAGTTGCTCATGATTATGAAATAACTCTATGTTTAGAGGTTTCTAGGACATGAAACCTCAAAAGATGATGCATTTTAATAGTGATGTGTACATGGTTTTACTTTTTCCTTATTTTTTAAAGGTTTCTTATCTACGAAACCCATCATATAGACCACTTTAGAGCCCTAATATCTTGTGTAATTGGTATATAATGAAATGAGACTAAACCTTCATTAAAAATTAGAAGAAAATTCATGTGTTGATATGCTAAGCAACCCATGATGTCACCTATTATGTGAGTTTTATATATTTACATTTTCAAGTAAACAAAATACTTGATTAAGAATTTAGCATTTTGATGTAATTACAATAAACATTTTCAAAGGTGCTAGGAAAGTTTCTAAAGACTATGAAATAACACTATGTTTGGAGGTTTCTAAGATGTCAAACCTTAGAAAATAATGCATTTTGATAATGATGCGTACATATTTTTATTTTCTTCTTATTTTTTATAGGTTACTAAACCAAGCAACCCACTGTATAGATCATTCTAGGATCCTAATATATCCTATAATTGATATATAAGGAAATGATACTAAACCTTGATAAAAAATTAGAAGGAAATTAATGGGTTTCTTGGCTAGGAAACCCATGATGTCACCTAAAATGTGGGTTTTATACATTTACATTTTAAATTATATAGAATACTATGGATTAAGAATTTTTAGAAAACTATGGATTAAGAATTTTTAGAAAACTATGGATTTTCAGATGTGAATGCTTAATAAACCATACTTTCTAAAGTACATGCTCAAATAGAAGGTTTTAACAAGTTACTAAAAAATCCATTAATAACCAAAATAATCATACTTTTATATTATAGTTTTCTAATGAAAATTTTATAGATCCTTTCTATCAATTAAATTGTTATCATTCAAAAATGCTATCATTAATATCCTTTCTACTAATTAAATTGTATAGATCCTATTTTTAGAAGATCAATTGAATTTCATAGAATAATGATACTTGGGAAATTTAAATGTAATTCAAAATAATAGATAGTAAGCGATATAACAATGATAAATAGATCCTAGGTACTATATTAGGTAATTTGAAAATTAATAAAATTTTTGTAAACTATTTGAAAATTAGGTACATAAAATTGACAAGAATATCTTACTAAATTAATAATAACTATGTAAATTTTCATGATAAGGATAATGCAACATGAAATGAACTTAACATATCTATAGAGGTAAATATAAATGATAAGCTAAGGAATCCTATATGAAATAGATAGTAGAAGAGAGAATATTACTTTGATATAATAACATCACAAAATATATATCAATCAGTAATTTTTTTATACATTGTATAAAAATTCAATATAAAAATACTAGCATCAAATCATATATATAAATCATTAGTATCAATTATCAAAATCATGCTAAATTGATTTGCATAAAGTTATCTTTAATCGCCATTAAATATTAGTTTTGTAGCAAGATGATCCATGAAAGCTTAAAAAAAAGCTTGATATTAAACTAAATTTCTCTATTTTATTGCAAGTATGCTATGCATTTTTGAAACATCACTTCCAAGTGAGTTTATAGCAAGAAACACATTAACTTAAAACATAGTTACCAAAAAGCCCATTTGAATCTTAAAATCCAAAACACATTAATAAAAAATCCATAAGAACCTTAAAATATAAAACACATGGACAAAAAAATCCTATATATGCCATAAAATGCAAAAACAAAATGACTCAAAACACACTGATAAAAATACATTGATAAAAAAGCCCTAAATTTGTCTAATTTGATTATGAAGACACATTTTAGTAACTAAACATTTGTTGCTCTATTAAGATCATGATAATTAGACATACGATACCCATGATAAATGATAATTTTATACAAGAAAAGATGGAACCAGTAAGACAAGAATTGTTCATGCAAATCTTATTATGATGTATTGCAAGTCAACTCATTACTTAATCCAAATTTCAAGGAAATAAATTTGAGCTTCAAAATTTTTCATTCTAGCCCATTTCATCCTAGCCCATTGTTATTTTTCATAAATCTATAGAAAGAAAACAAAAATCTTGGATCTTCATGTATATGCTATTTAGTTCATCTCTCTAAAAAGAATTATAAACTAGTATTCCCCATGGGAGTTGACCATCTCTCTGTAATGAATTATATGATATTATGCTTTTTTATCATTTTTTCTCCTAGTGAACATTTTAGGATTATTATGAATAAAGCATCATAAGATTCTTGAAGGAGGATCATTTTGTGATGTTAGTGGAGTCGTAGGCATTAGCAAAGAAACCATTGCAAATGACTTTATAACCAGATATCAATTTTCATAGATAGCTTATTAATGTATGTCCTAGATAAACCTTTTCAATCACCCATAGTGGAGCCCAAAAATCCATTTATGCACATCATGTTCAATTTTGGATAGCTTTCTACATCTCAACAGCCCCAAAAAAGTAAGATATGATTCTCATTCTTACTACTTACTACCACTAACCATAGCCCTTGGCCTTATAGATTTGGATCCCTCACCACTCCCATCAAAAACCCCACTCTTATATAAACATACTATCATTACACCCATCTTCACAAACACAAATATTTTTACTCTATTGTATTATTTATCTTTATTAATATGTTTTTTGCATAGTCTCATTAAACATGAGATCATCTAGCTTTTCCTCTTCCTTGCAATTGCTACATATTTCAAAGCCCTAAATTTCAGTATTTACATATTTGATGCAAAAATCCTACCATATGTAGGGCATTCTAACTTTCATCATTGGAATATTCTACTAGGTAGAAAGTCCTATATTAAATCATGTAGAAACCATAGCATATGAATGGGATGCTAAATTTCATCATTAAAATCCTATAATATGCAAAGACCCTTGCAATTTTGTTGTTGAAGTTGCAAAAACCTCAAATAAGAAACTTATTTTAAAATAATTACAATTTTGCAAAAATACCCTCAAGAGTTTTTCATGGAACCAATGGCAACAGTGACAAAAACCAACTCAACTTTTCAAATTGATAATTAAAAATTAAACCTTGTTCATACTTGAAGGGGAATCCAACATACCTAAGGAAAAGGAGAAGGACGAACATGACCACTGCTAGAACAAAATGCAAGGAATCCACCACTACTATAAGCACCAACACCACAAGCACTAGGGTCATAAGCATCACCAAATCTATTTACAAGCACCACCACCAAATTCATCTTCAACCATAATCACAAGAATAAATTGTTTCTTTTGTTTTTCAATGAATTTCAAGTGCAGTGTAGTGAATTGATTCTTTTATTTTGCATAGTTTAATTTTCCAAAATGTACTAGTCAGTATTTTAATTTTGATATTAATATGTTAATTATATATTATATAAATGAAAATTCCTAATTACTTCATTGAGAGTGCAAAAATATTTTTTATTGAAATGCTTTGACATGATCATGATTGGTCTTGAACTTCTACTTAGGTATAAAATTTGTAGGATGCATTATCCATCATAGGTGCTTTTATCCTTCAATAAATGGTATTTTGAAAAGTACCCTCAAATAAAAGTCTTAAAATAAAAATTACCCTTGATCTAAGAATGGTGTTTTATATGAATACCTTGCATGAGAAGGATCAAATGTTTAGTTATAAATAGGTAAAATAAGATCATGAGGTCTAATATTTACTTTATATTAATGGTACATATATTTAAAAATAAGTAATTTTTTGTTAATTATATATTAATTAGAATAAATTCCTTGAAAACCAAGAAACATTTCCACCTTTCCTAATAGAAGGATGTATTAGACATCACCCTTTATATGAAAAATATAGGGTGCATTTCAATTTTAATCCTTGCTCATATAATTGTGATAAGGATATGCTCATTGTTGACTCATCATAGGGGTCATATCTTTAGTGTGATGACATTATGAGTACTAACCCTAACTCATGGAATAGGGTAACAACTACTTATGAGAATCATAAAATTGTTGAATTAATAATATAATCAACCAATTTGACAACATGTGATCAACCCCCATGTGTCTGGACAACATGAAGTACATATTTTATGCATGCTAGTGGGTTGAAATACCATGTAACCTCTCTTTATTATGATTTTATCTATGACTGGGTACACCTAAGATATGTTTAACAACAAACATAGAATCTTGGATTCTTCAAAACTACCTAGATTCTTCAAAACTACTCTTACATACATAAGAGTATATGATATTATAAAATACATGGTAAATCATCCCATTCCTAGGATAATCCAAGGCATCATGTGGTCAACCTCCATGCATCTGGATAACACAAAGTATATATTTAATGCATGCTAGTAAGCTTCAATATCAAGCATTCAATATAGAGTTAATCCATCTCATCCTTGGGGTGACCCAAGACATCATTTGGTCAACCCACATGCATCTAGAAAACATAATGTACATATTTATTGCATTCTAGTGGGTTTCGATACTAAGCATCTAACACAAAGTTGATTCATCCCATCATTGGGATAATCCAAGACACCATGTGGTCCAAACAACATGAAGTAGATATTTAATACATGCTAGTAGGTTGGAATACCAATTTACCTCTCTCTATTATGATTTTTCTATTACTATGTATACCCAAAACATCTTTAATAGCCAATATGAAACCCTAGATTCATCAAGACTACCTAGATTCTCAAAAACTACTCTTGCATACATAAGAGAAGGTAAGATTATAAAATACATGGAAAATCATTCCATCCCTAGGATAATCCTAGGCATTATGTCATTAACCCCCATGTATTTGATACATATTTAACACAAGATAGTGGGTTCACATTTCAAGCATTTGATACAAAGTTAATCCATTCCATCCTTGGGAAAATCGAAGGCATCATGTGGTTAACCCACATGTATCTGAACAACATGAATTACATATTTAATGCATGCTACTAGATTTGGATATCAAGCAACTAACACAAAGTTGGCTCATCCCATCCTTAGGATAATCCAAGGCATCATGTGGTTAATTTTCATGTGTCTTGACAACATGAAGTACATATTTAATGCATGCTAGTGGATTGGAATACTAACTTATCTCTCTCTAGTATGATTTTGAAGAAACCCTAGATTTTTCAAAACTACTTAGATTCTTCAAAAACTACTCTTGCATGCATTAGAGTAGGTGGAATCTTAAAATATATGAAAAATAATCCCATTCTTTGGACAACCCAAGGCATCATGTGGTCAACCCCCATGTATCTAGACAACATGAAGTGCATATTTAATGCATGCTACTAGGTTTAGATATCAAGCATCAAATACAAAGTTGATCCATTTTAGTCTTGGGATAACCTAAGGCATCATGTGGTTGACCCACATGTGTCTAGATAACATGATGTACATATTTAATTCATGCTAGTGAGTTCAGATGTTAAGAATTTAACACAAAGTTAACCCATCCCATTATTGGAACAACCCATGGCATCATGCAATCAACCTTCATGTATCTAGATAACATGAAGTACATATTTAATGCATGCTAGTCGATCCTAGTATGATTTTAAGGAAACCCTATATTCTTCAAAACTATCTAAATTTTTCAAAACTACTCTTGCATGTATTAGAGTAGGTGAGATTTTAAAATACATATCAAATCATCCCATCCTTTGAACAACCTAAGGCATCCTACAATGCATGATACTTGATTTGGACAACATGAAGTACATATGTAAGGCATGCTACTAGGTTGGGATATCAAGTAACCTCTTTCTAGTATGATTTTGTCTATGACTAGGTACATCATAGATATATTTAATAGCTAACATAAAATCCTAGTTTCTCCAACACCACTCTTGCATGGTGGTGGATTGGGATACCAAGTATTCTCTTCGCATGTTTAATAGCCAACATTAAACCCTAGATTCTCCAAAATAACTCTTGCATGCAGAAGAGTATATGAACATTAAATTACATTTTATTTACTTTACATTTCATTTGCTATGGATTAATTTATTATGTATTTTAATTAAATTAATTTTTGAAATACACATTTAAATTAAATCTATATTTGATTCATGAATCTTTAACAATAAGGTATATCTTAAAAAGAAAATCATTTAAAACCATTATATGTAAACAACCTTCATACATAAATAATAGGTGAGGATGATCTAAAAAATATAAATTAATAACAATTTATGCATAATCCCATATTCAAGAGGTCATGAAAACATAAAAAATCTAAATGAATGATTTCTATGCATTGATAAATCAAATGAGAACTTGTTTGGTTAAGAACCATATATCTAAAAATCATGCTTTGTAGTAGGCTTTAATGGTGACTAAGCCACAGTAGTTACTAGAGATTAAGATCTAGTAATTGGTGTTACTTATTCATCATCAAAGTCCTTTCCAACTTTGTAGATGTAGTGATGGAGCACAACCAAACGAAGCTCTTATTTTATTTATTGTTTCATGATCTCTAGTAACATGGATACATCATGCTCCTCATGCTTTAACTAAATTAAATCCATTATATATCTATGATAGTGTGTCAATAGAAGCAAGTCAAATAGAAATAATTTCATAACGTAGGCATAATCCCACATTGAAAAGGCCATGACAACATAACGAATATAAATGAATGATTTTTCTACATTGATAATTTGAATGAGAACTTATTTGATTAAGAACCATCTAACTATTAATCAAGATTTGTAGTGGATTTCGATGAAAATAGAGTCATACTAATTGCTAAAGCTTGAGCTCTAGTAACTACTATTACTCAGTCTTCATCGAAACATGCCTGAACTCTGTACATGTCGTAATGGAGAATAACTTGACCAAGCTCTTATTTTTTTGCCATTGAAGTCATGATCTCTAGTAAGATGGAGACACAATGCTTCTCATCCAAGTCTCATGTTATTTATCATATATTACATATTTTACTTTAATTACTTTTTGAAACTCACATTTAAATTATATCTATATACAGTTCATGAATCTTTAGAAATAAAATTATTTGAATTCGTTATATGTACACAAATTCTATAAATAAATAGTCATGTAAGTATTTTTTTGATCTACACAATTTCTCTATATTATATATACACAACTTCAATAATTGTGATGTTTTAAGTAATAATATTCATTATACCTAAGTTTAGTAAATGATTGTAGAGGATACCCGACATACTTACCATTAACCATCTTAATAAATGTTGAATATTTTGCTACCAATACAATGAAGATGGAAATGAGATTTACCTAAAATCCAAAAGAGGAAAACATTACATTTCACAAAATACATAAATAGCATTGTAGGAAATCACATCTTGAAAGTATACATAGGTTTCCTTAAAGATAGTTATGATAGAAAAGGAATGCACATCCAAAAATATTTAAGTATTATTCTAGCCCTTTTCTTTACTTTATACACCTTTCAACTTCATGCACCATGTAAAAAAATATTTATCCTCTATATAATTGAATTATTTTCTTTCAAATCTACACATTCCAAAATTCAGAAATTACAAAAGCATTACAAGTCATAGTTATTTGAATATTCCATATTCTTGTTATTATTAAAATAGACAAAAAGAAGTTCTAGGTACTATTACCATTACAGAATCATTTTCAAGTAACTTTGTTATGTTTACAAGTAGATTATCATCAGTTTGCCTTTCTTATTGTAACTTATATTTGTTGGCGACCATTTGGAACACGATCGCCAACAAGTGTCCTCGAATAGGACTTAGGTGCTTTCTGGTCTTTGGCAACACTAAGGCCCAGATACCTCCAAATAGACTCAGTAGTTAATGTAAGTATGTGTGTGTGCTGTTGCAGTGTGCTGTTGTGAAAAATGAAATGATTGGGTTGTGTGTAAAACTATAAATCACTTATCTTAAAGAGATTCAGCCAACTTTGCAAATTACTATGAGTTGTTGAGAGTTCCTATTTTGTTCAATTTCCTAGTCTATGTAGTCTTTATAATACCTACTTGTAACAAATAATTTTCCCTAGAGAAAGAGATAGTTCCACAAGAAAACTAGAAATAGAGTGAGATTCAATGGAAATAGAAAGAAGAGAAAAAGAAAGTAGATTTGTGTAAAGATCTTAAATGTTTAAATAAAGTAAAATGATACGAGTAAAAACTTCGCAATAAAGCTATCACAAATTCAATAACTATGAATTGTTCAAACTTCCAAGGCTCAAATAAGCAATTTCTTCAAGACAATCCTACTATGCTACTCAAAAAATTGCTGTGTAAACTATCACGTACCAGACTCTATTTTGGCTAGATAATGGATGTCAACAATTTCATTTAATAGAACCTTCAAAAAACTTGACAATTTTTTATTGAAATACCACGAAGATTCACTTTGAAGATAAAAGAAGCTATTCTGGTCCTATCAAAATACCAAAGATTTTCTGAACCCTCTTGACTATTCAATCATTCAACGGCTTAACTACATGCAGAGGATCCCTTCCAACAATCTCAATAGTGGTTCTTATACATTTCACAATAATAAAATTTACTACTAAAATGCTCTTAAGGCTTTCAAACACAAGCTCTTCTATGGAAAAATTTAAATAGAAATTTCCTATCATGCAACAAGAACAATAAGAGCAATCTAAAAATCCCAAAATTACTTGCCAAGAATGATACTATCTAAACCACTAGCTAAACAATTTAAACAAAATAAAAAATAATAATAAACATAACTCATAGGACTATAACAAAGAGGTTGAATGTTGTCTTTAACAAGTCATCTTACAAGCAATCTTTCACAATTTCTTCTTTAAAATCTTCCTTCAAGACCCCGAGTGTGTGATATCCTTTTTTTCTAACCCCTGAAGCCTTTTTATAGGGTCTCATAGGTAGTTAGATATTCCAAAATATCTTGGGTAACTTCTCTCCCAAGTAAGGAAGTTATAACTTGCCCAACAAGTTAGGAGATATTACTTGCCCAACAAGTTAGGAAGTTATAACTTATACATGAAGTTAGGAGAAAACCATGTTAACATTGGCATGTGTCTTTTTGGTAATTTACAATTAGCTACAATTATCATGGAATGTTACTTAACTATAATCTTCCATAGGAATAAAATGGATACTAACTAAATGTCCGCTTTATATAGGACGTTACACAAATATCCCATAACTTTCTTTTCTTTTTTGAAATCATAAAATATTTTATTGTTATTTAAATCATAGTAATAGAGATTATAACCATGGAGTTGATGCATACATGGATGGGTTAATATATAAATATATATGTATGTGTGTAATATTTGTCCATCTTTCTTATGCTTGGGACCCATGATTTGCTTCCTGCCTGCCATCAACCTCTGTCTATCCAAATCGTCTACGAGTTGAAGGATTTGAACCTACAAAATGCATTAAAATGAAATGCTACACCATAGCAGTTATATCCTATAACAATTCCAGCATAAATGGTGGGACCCTTCGTATTGATTCAAAAACTTTGATGAAATAATTCTTGCTAAAAACACGATGAATCCCAACTTAGATTTTTTTTTCGTAGTCCATGGACATGCATTTAAGAAGAAGGGGTCCAAGCCCAGACCCAATTCCTCCACCAACGGAGTTGAAAACCAGGAAACCTTGAAGACCAGTGCAGTTGTCAGCCAACTTTCTAATACAGTCCAGGCAGACGGGCAAAGTTGTTAGCGTCATCCTCCTTTTCACTGATGAGCTGCTCGGGATCCAGATCCACGAAAACTATGCGAGGAACATGTTTTCCCCACTTTAGTCTTGCTGAAAAAGGTGTTAAATGCATCATCGCCTCCTCTGATTGTTTTGTCACTTGGCATTTTCCCATCAGGCTAGGTGCCATGATCAAAACTTCTGCAAGGAAAAAGGAGAATGAGAATGAAAGTTGTTGATGAAATGAGATGAGATGAGAAGCAACTAAGGTGCTTACGAAGACGTTTTCAAATTCCATAAAGTCATTAAAAATACTAAATGCTTCCCTAATCTATGGCATCTCCATCTGGCCATGTGCCGAATGGCATCACATCTTCACTCTAACGTAGTCGCCTGCATTCAGGAGCAATCCTAGGATCTGTTGCCATTTTCGATGAAAGAACACGATCTTTGTCATCTTGATTCTCCTCTTGTTCTGCAATGTCATTTTCACCTTCACCATCTTCACGTTCATTCAAGTCCTTTGCTGTTTCCACCAAAGTATCCATATACCACGTGCCTAGTTTTAATCAGACTACAAGGGAGCGCGAAGGGACATTTGCGGCTCACACAGGTCACCCACATATGTACGCATCGGTTGTTCGGGGTACTAGATTATTCTGTTGTCCACAACCAAAGCTGTTATGGATCAAGAAACATCAACGTTTATGGTTAGGACTTTGAAACAAAGTCTATGGTGAATCTAAAATTACTCCTAAGTTGCTACTGTGGCTTTTCTAAAAATCCGATGGTGATGGAGTTACCAAATCACTATACTTATGTACTATTGCGATTTTATGATGGTGCAGCTAACGCACTGAACATGATATGATTATGGTATTGAACCCATGTGAGAAAGGAGGAAGGAGAATGTCGTGTAGCATTGTAAAATAGAGATTGTTGCTTTTGTAGTGCGAACAGCTGCAGCGGCTGCTTGTGGGCACACGTGCAGGAATTCTCGTGGGTAAAACACAGATGAAAACTATCACTCGCATGCTGCCATAGGCAAGGTACCTCTAGCCAAAGTGTAGATTTGAGTGGAGGTCAAGTATAGGTGAAAAACACAGTTTCTTTTTTGAGCATCCGAAAGTGATATGTACAGTGCTTTTGTGGCCCAAAAACTGTTTCACGCCAATGTGAATCCGCACGCTCTCATTCCAATGTTGCTAGTTACGAAAGTCTGAGAAATGTATTACTATTCCATGAAATGGCTAGAAATGTGCCAACATTCTTGCCCCCTTTAAAAGCTTAAAGAAATTTATGCAAGCCACATTTTAAAATTGAACTGTACTGAAGCTTTTATTGAATTTTTACAGCTAAATAGATAAATATTTTTCGAGGAAAATCCTCATCAAACATAAGGTTTGGTGGTATAAAAACCTTATTCCTAAAAAAATAATAAACTTTACATTATCAAGTCCTTTATCCATGGACTATTCCTGAGATGGGAACAGAATTGTGAGGGTTACTCTGGTAGGAATCCTCATATATTTAACTTTCTCATAGGCAATTTCTTACGTGATGAAGGCTGTTCTGTTGTTTTCTGGCTTACTGGAGCTCTCAACTTGATCTTCTTGAGCTTTTTCTTCAACAATCTTCTCATCTTCTTTTTTTGATGAATTCTTCTATTCTTCCCAATTAGGTCCTTCTTCTTCTTCTTGGGACACAAAGGCTTCTTCCCATGAATCTTCATTGGTTGGTTATTCTTCCCCCCTTACCTCTTCTTGGGTGCAATTTTGATATTGTCCCCCAATATTTGATTCTATCTCTAAACCTCTTGTGAGGAATGAGAATTTATCAGCTAACCAAGCCATGAAAAGACACTCTTTAAGTGCTCCACATGCTCTAGCTTTCAAGTAAGCCTTTAACACATGTTCTGGGCAACATCCCATCACATAAGGAATAAAAGGCTTCCTCATTGTTCTCCCAAAATCCATCTTATCTTTCAGATTAGCTCTCTTCTCACTTTCTCTACTCAACTTGAATTGGAAGATGAGGAAATCCTAGGCAACCCAATCCTCTTCTTATAGTAGCTAGAAGTTTAAAATTTCCTCTAAGAGTCTTCAACCAATTTTTCCTCTTTTTGTGCATTCTAACCACTTGTCAAAATCTCCACTAAGTGGTGGGTGAGTCACCTCTTCCACTTACCACACTTGTAGGCTTCCACTTGTTTCACTTGTAGGGATTAAATTATTAAACTATTTTCTAATTTAATCCTAAATATATTTATTATTATAATATACTATCTACTTATCTAACTATACTCCTAGTAATATTATATCTAATAGTATATACATATATTACTTTGTGTAATGATATCTTCAAGTTGTATGCAATTGTTCAAAATAATGTTTTATATGCAAAACATTATATGAAAATTGCAATTTCATGCCATCCAAAGTTGATAATTTGTAAGTATCCTCTGACAATTGCTTTGTAATTTGAAATAGACAAATCCACGTCGGTGTAAACTTATTCGGTTTCTTCCTATTCCCTAATAGGACAAGGTCCCCTATCTTGAAAGTTCTCTTTAGAGCTTTCCTATCAAACCATATTTTAACTTGAGAGGTATTCTGTAACAAATTATCCCTTGCTTTATCTACTTCAGCTTCTCTTTTAATAAGCAAAGTCATAAAACTTCTATCTTTATCAGTTTTTTCACTATATCTTTGTACGAATTCAGAAGTTGAGCTTACAACCTTATTTTTAATTCTTTTTGGCAAACCATAGACTAGGTTATACAGTGATGTCCCAATAGCTCTCTTGAATCTAATTTAATCTCACCATAATGTGGATAGTAGATAATTGATCCAATTTCCTAGATTTCCATCCATCAATTTCTTGATATAAGAGATAAGCTTTTTATTGGTGGATTCTGCTAGGCCATTTCCTTGAGGATAATAGTTCAATGAGGAAAATAAGAAAATAGATTTTTCTGATGCCCATTTGATAAACTCTTAAGATTTGAAGGTGGGTCCATTGTCTGACACTAACACTTTGGGTAGACCAAATCTACTTACAATGTGGTCTTCTAGAAACTTAATCACATCTGATGCTGAACTTCCTTTTAGAGCCTTTGCTTCAGACCATTTAGTGAAATAATCAGTAGCTGTGAGAATAAACTTGTGTCCAGCTCTTGAAGGAGTAATTGTACCAATAAAATCCAAACCCCATTGCTGAAATGGTCTATCTGCAACTACTGACATTTATAGCAT
>MNCI01037051.1:1271857-1325024 GCA_015680685.1 Gnetum montanum | reverse complement strand
ATAATATTTAAAATTTTGAAGTGCTTTAATGACTACAAAAGCTTGTTTCTCTAAGTCTAAATAATTTAATTTTGAACCTTTTAACTGATACCCAAAAAATCCAATTGGTTCATCTTGACCTTCATCATCTTTTTGTGTTAAAACAGTAGCGATAGAATCATTCGAAGCAAAAGAATATAACAAAAAATCTTCTTTAAGCCTAGGCTTCACCAAATATGGAGCCTCTTGTATAGAATTTTTAATTTCTGATAAAGCTCTCTCTGATTCTGGTGTTTTCTCTACTTGAACATCCTTTTCTAGCATATGCATCAAAGGTTTGGTAATTTTAGTAAACCCGGGGATGAACTTTTTTACAAAGTTTATCTTCGTAAAGAAAGATCTAAAATATTTTTTACTTGTGAGATGCTCAATATTCTATACTGTTTGGATTCAGAAATTGTTTATGAGAATTCCTTCTTGACATATCACATGGCCTAATAAGCTTCCAGATTTAACCCCGAAGATACACTTCTTGGGATTTAAGGAAATACCAAACTCACGACATCTGTCAAAAACTTGTTTGAGATTATTAATATGATCTTCTTTTTTTCTTGAGAATATTGTAATATCATCTAAATAAACCACCATAAATTTTCCTAATACATCCTTAAATGCTAAATCCATTACTCTTTGGAAAGTAGCTCCAGCATTTGACAATCC
The DNA here is from genome assembly GCA_015680685.1 of Gnetum montanum. NCBI lineage: Eukaryota > Viridiplantae > Streptophyta > Gnetopsida > Gnetales > Gnetaceae > Gnetum > Gnetum montanum. Next base: position 1,324,325 of record MNCI01037051.1, on the reverse strand, counting down.
AAATGGCATTCTTTGGTAAGCGAAAGTTCCCCATTTGGTGATAAATACTATTTTGTATCTATCATTCTTATCTACCACGATTTGATTATAACCTGAGAAACCATCTAAGAAAGAATATACTTGACAACCTGAGACTTTAATTAGCATTTCATCAATTCTTGGAAGTGGATACTTATCCTTTTTTGAGGCATCATTCAGATTTCTAAAGTTTCCAAAAAGCCTTATATCACCATTTTTCTTTCTCACTGGAACAAGGTTAGAAAGCCATGTTGAATATTGTACTAGATATATGATTCATGCTTGTAACAAATTCTTGATCTCGGCTTCCATAGCTGGTTCAAATGATGGATTGAATTTCCTTTGCTTTTGCTTAACTATTTTACAACCTTCTATTAAATGAATTTTATGTGTCATCACATCTTGCCTAAAATATTTAAGATCATCATAAGACCAAGAAAAATTATTCAAATTATTTCTTAGACATGTTAACAAGTTTTTCTTGAAACTCAAACCTCTTCCCTTTGTAACATTCAACATCTTTGGCATCCTGTCTAATCCAAAATTCACTACCTCGAAAGCTTGACTATCTAGGCTTTGTATATCCTTTCTAGTAAGTAAATGTTTCTTGAACTCATGTTCCAATTCAATCATCCTTTTTGGAATGAAATTAACTTTGGAGTTTGATGACGTTTCAGGTATCACTTGACCCTCAAATTTTTGTTTGTTTTTCATAAATCTTAGTACTTGATCATTATCTTCAAATACTTGAAAATGTCTTATATTATCTGGTACTGATGGCTGATGTTCTTCTTCAATCATTACATCTTTGTAACTTTCTATTATTTTCATATCCAATGCTAAAGTTGCCTTTGCCAAATCATATGCTATAAGATTCTCTGCTCTATTTATATGCTCTATTTGGCAATGTTGAAACTGATCTAACATCTTACAAGCAAGTTGCTTATAAGGTCTTGAGAATGAACTCTTTACTACAAAGTTACCCTTTACTTGTTCACAAACTAATCTTGAGTCTCCTTTTATAGTGATTACTCTGATCTTTTTGTCTAGAGCTATTCTTATACCAATACATAAAGCTTCATACTCAGCTTTGTTGTTAGTACAAGGGAAAGATAGATGAATTCCCTTGAGAATTTTAGGTGAATCATTCCTAAATATAACTATAACAACTCCTGCACCTTTTGAATTACATGAACCATCAAAGTATAACTCCCATTTATCCTCATTCTTTGAGTGTTCTTTTTCAAAACTATAATTTTCTTGGAGTGTACAAATTTTGTTTTCAACACCTCCTTTTTCAACCATTTTACTTTTTCCATTTGAAGTAATGTTATCAATCATCAAAGGTTCACTATAGATATATATTTGATTTGGTTCTCCTTTCCAAGGTAGCCACATGTGAGAATAATCTATTGATATGTAACCTGAGAAATTCTTGCTCCAACTTCTACTCAATAAGAGACTATACGAATCTGGTATATCTGCCACTTGAATAGTTACTCTACTTTTGATGCGGGGTTCAAAAGCAATTTCCAATAGAACATTTGGTAATTGACCCATAATCTTCAATCTACTTTTATCCACTTGAACAATCTTTTTATTTGATTTTTCATGAATCAAACCAAGTTTCTTACATATAGACAATGGCATTATAGTAGACGTAGCTCAAGAATCAATCAAAAAATTGTGTAAGTATTTATCCTTTAATTTCATTGTCAAAAGAAAAGGAGGAGCTTCCTTATCATACGAGGTCTTTAATTTCTAATCATTATTAGACACATAACTTAACTATGATTCTCTAACTCTCATTTTACCTTTAATGAACTCTAAAGCCTTTTTTTGCTGATCTCCTATTTGAAGCAACTGATAAAAGCTAATATTGGCCTTGACATGTTTAAGGTCTTCAATCAAGTCATACTCTCCATCACCAATAAATCTTGGTTTCTTTATTCATTTATTAAAAGACTGATTTGGAGTGCTTTGCTCTACTCGATTATCTTTACCTTTATTCTTATCTCTTCTATTTGGCTCAAAAGCTTTTCTCTTAGTAGATGGATTAGTAATAATATTTGGGGGTCTAGAAGTAGTGAGTCTTTCCTTAGATCGAAGACTATATCCATTTTTCTCATTGTTATTACATTCTTAATCTGAAGACATATCTTCTTCAGAACTTGATAGAGAAGAAATATCGCTAGATCCATTGCTAGGAGATTTACTTGCATAATGAACACTAGATAACTCATTATCAGATTCAATATCAAGAAATTTGGACATAATTAAGTCACTTTCATCCTCATCTTCTGCTAAATTAGTGTCTTGATGTTTATGCTTTCTATTTTTCCTTTCTTCCTTGATATTAACTCTTGCCAAGGCTTTTTCGAGCTTCACTATTTTGTTAGACATATCTCTCATTAATTGTCCTTTTTCAAATTTTACTCTTTCATGTTCTTACTCTATCTTAACATGAGATGGACCTAGTAAAACTTTAAATTGAGAAAAATCTTGCATAGGAATCATAACTCTTTCTTCTCTTTTTTAAATTGCAATATTTTCTTCAGGATTCAAATTCAACTGTTTTTCTAATTATATAGCTTCACTAAAGTAGTCATTTAGTGTAGTTAAGTTTGGAGTTCTCCTTAACCAAATTGAAATGTTGGGGTTGATTGCCTTAAGATAAGTTTCTTTAAGCATTTTTTTTGATGGTCTATATTGTCTTTGAAAGAGTCCACAAATTCGTTGAAACTTGATGTTAAAATCTCTAATTGACTCTTTAACTCCTTTCTTAGCTTGTATCACTCCATAGTATAGTTGTTGTTGATCTAATTGATTACCAAACTGGGCCAAGAAAAGATTCTTCATGTCATCCCAACTTGTAATACTATTACTTGGTAAGTTCGAATATCAAATCTAAGTCATATCCTTTAAATTTGATACAAACAACCTACAAGCTTGATCTTAATGTTGAATATTTGCATGAGCTAAAGCTAACTCAAACATGTAAATATATTTTTTAGCTAAATAAGCTTTTCCAGGAATGAAAGGCTCAGGAAAATATTTGTAAACTACCTTAGGAATATCATTGTAATTTTGAAACCCTAATGGTGTAACTCTTTGCCAAGGATTTGCCATCGTATTCCTTTGGATAGTTGAACTCTTAGACTTTCTAGATCTTCTCTTATAAATCGATAAACCATATATAATGGGTGATCTTTTTTATCTTCTATTTTTCATTCCACGACTTGTTCCCAATTCAAAAAATTTCTTTTGTTCTTTTTCTGATGAAGAATCAATCTTAGAATCAAGAATATCTTTTGAAACTTTTAAATTTTCCAAACTATCAATCTTCTTGGTCATGAACAGAAAATAGTATTTAATTTCTTAAGCCTTTATAGTACAAAGAATGGTTGATGTGCTAAAATTATAAGGCTTATGAACTTAGAAGCTAAATTTTCAGCCCTCCTTTTAGCGTCAAAAGAATTGTTGGCGACTATTTAGGACATGACCGCCAACGAGTGTCCTCGAATAGGATTTAGGTGCTTGCTGGTCTTTGGCAACACTAAGGCTCAGATACCTCTAAATAGACTCAGTAGTTAACGTAAGTATGTGTGTGTTGTTGCGGTGTGCTGTTGTGAAAAATGAAACGATTGGGTTGTGTGTAAAACTATAAATAATTTATCTTAAAGAGATTCAGCCAACTTTGCAAAGTACTGTGAGTCGTTGAGAGTTCCTATTTTGTTCAATTGCCTAGTCTATGCGGTCTTTATAATACCTAATTGTAACAAATAAAGTTTTGCAAAAACATTTGAGCACAACTCTGCGAATCTACTTCTAATTTTCCCCAGAGAAAGAGATAGTTCCACAAGAAAACTAGAAATAGAGTGAGATTTAATGGAAATAGAAAGAAGAGAAAAAGAAAGTAGATTTGTGTAAAGATCTTAAATGTTTAAACAAAGTAAAATGATACGAGTAAACACTTCGCAATAAAGCTATCCCAAATTCAATAACTACGAATTGTTCAAACTTCCAAGGCTCAAATAAGCAATTTCTTCAAGACAATCCTACTATGCTACCCAAAAAATTGCTGTGTAAACTATCACGTACGAGATTCTATTTTGGCTAAATAATGGATGTCAACAATTGCATTCAACAGAACCTTCAAAAAACTTGACAATTTTTTATTGAAATACCACGAAGATTCACTTTAAAGATAAAAGAAGCTATTCTGGTCCTATCAAAATACCAAAGATTTTCTGAACCCTCTTGACTATTCAATCGTTTAATGGCTTGACTACATGCAGAGGCTCTTTTACAACAATCTAAATAGCGGTTCTTATACATTGCACAATAATAAAATCTACTACTAAAATGCTCTTAAGGCTTTCAAACACAGGCTCTTTTATGGAAAAATTCAAATAGAAATTTTCTATCATGCAACAAGAACAATAAGAGCAATCTAAAAATCCCAAAATTACTTGCCAAGAATGATACTATCTAAAACACTAGCTAAACAATTTAAACAAAATAAAAATAATAATAAACATAACTCACAGGACTATAACAAAGAGGCTGAATGTTGTCTTTAACAAGTCATCTTACAAGTAATCTTTCACAATTTCTTTTTTAAAATCTTCCTTCAAGACCCTGAGTGTGTGATATCTTTTTTCTCTAACCCCTGAAGCCTTTTTATAGGATCTCATAGATAGTTAGATATTCCAAAATATCTTTGGTAACTTCTCTCCCAAGTAAGGAAGTTATAACTTGCTCAACAAGTTAGGAGATATTACTTGCCCAACAAGTTAGGAAGTTATAACTTATACATGAAATTAGGAGAAAATCATGTTAACATTGGCATGTTTCTTTTTGGTAATTTACAATTAGCTACAATTATCATGAAATGTTATTTAACTATAATCTTCCATAGGAATAAAATGGATACTAACTAAATGTCCACTTTATATAGGACGTTACACAAATATCCCATAATTTTTTTTTCTTTTTTAAATCATAAAATATTTTATTGTTATTTAAATCATAATAATAGAGATAATAACCATGGAGTTGATGGTACATGGATGGGTTAATATATAAATATATATGTATGTGTGTAATATTTGTCCATCTTTCTTGTGCTTAGGACCCATGATTTGCTTTCTGCCGGCCATCAACCTCTGTCTCTCCACGAATTAAAGAATTTACGAAATGCTACGCCATAGCAGTTATATCCTCTAACAATTCCAGCATAAACCGTGGGACCCTTCGTATTGATTCAAAAACTTTAATGAAATAATTCTTGTTAAAAACAGGGTGAATCCCAGCTTAGATTTTTGTTTCCGTAGTCCATGGACATGCATTCAAGAAGAAGGGGTCCAAGCCCAGACCCAGTTCCTCCCCCAATGCCCTTGAAAACCGAGAAACCCTTAAGACCGGTGCAGTTGTCAGCCAACTTTCTAATACAGTCCAAGCACACGGGCAAAGTTGTTAGGGGAGGAGGGGCATCCTCCTTTTCGCTGATGAGCTGCTTGGGATCCAGATCATGAAAACTGTGCCAGGAACGTGTTTTCCCTGCTCCAGTCTCGCTGAAGAAGGTGTTAAATGCATCATCGCCTTCTCCGATTGTTTTGTCACTCGGCATTTGCCCATCTGGGTGCCATGATCGAAACTTCCGCAAAGAAAAAGGAGAATGAGAATGAAAGTTGCGGATGAAATGAGATGAGATGAGAAGCAACGAAGGCGCTTATGAAGACGCCTTAAAATGCCATAAAAGTCATTAAAAACACTAAATGCTTCCCTGATCTGCGGCATCTCTGGCCATGTGCCGAATGGCGTGACATCTTCACTCTAACGCAGTCGCCTGCATTCAGGAGCAATCCCAGGGTCTGTTCCCATTTCCTATGAAAGAACATGATATTTGTCATCTTGATTTTCCTGCAATGTCATTTTCGCCTTCACCATCTTCGCGTTTGTTCAAGTCCTTTGCTTCCACCAAAGTATCCATATACCACGTGCCTGGTTTTAATCAGACTGCAAGGGAGCGCGACGGGACAGTTTCGGCTCACGCAAGTCACCCACGTACGCACGCATCTGCCGTTTCGCTGTACTGGACTATTCTGTTGTCCACAACCAAAGCCGTTACGGATCAAGAAACATCAACGTTTATGGTTAATCTAAAATTACTCCTGAGTTGCCGCCGTGGCTTTGCCAAAAATCCGATGGCGATGAAGTTACCAAATCACTGTACTCATGTACAGTTGCAATTTTATAACGGTGCAGCTAACTCACTCAACACGATATGATTATGGTATTGAACCTGTGTGAGAAAGGAGGAAGGAGAATGTCGTGTAGCGTTGTAAAACAAAGACTGTCGCTTCTGTATTGCGGACGGCCGCAGCGGCTACTTGTGGGCACACGCGAGGAATTCCCGTGGGCAAAACACAGATGAAAACTATCACTTGCATGCTGCCATAGGCAAGGCGCCTCCGGCCAAAGTGCAGAGTTGAGTGGAGGTCAAGTATAGGTGAAAAACGCAGTTGCTTTTTTGATCATCCGAAAGTGATATGTCCGGTGCTTTTGTGGCCCCAAAAGTGTTTCACGCCAATGTGAATCCGCACGCCCTCATTCCAATGTTGCCAATTACGGAGTCTGAGAAATGTACCACTGTTTCATGAAATGGCCAGAAATGTGCCAACACTATTATAATAATATTTGAATGTACTATTCATATGTATTTTTCTTTTATATTTTCATGTGCATTGCTCTAAATTTTTATCTATCTTCTATGATTGAATGCATTCTACTTATATTTGCATGTACAATCTTCTAGGATTATATCTATTTTTTTTATTGCATAGGATTCTAATTCTATTTGCATATACAATCTTCTAGGTTTTTATCTATTTGGAAACATTTTTGACAATAAAAATTCTCATCAATAGGAAAATTATTTCATATTAAGTGATCTTGTATTTTAGTTATCAATTTCATTTAAAATCACTTTCTTATATATAAGAAAATGCTAGTATTATAGTTCATTGAAAATGGTATTCAGTTAATGGATCATAAAAGCTTTTTACTATAAGGAACAGTTCTAACTATAATTATATAGATATTTTTTAAAAATTAGGAATAAACATACATTTATACATGTCAAATTTTAATACTATTAAAATATATTAAGTTTAGTGGTCATTCATCAATAATCATGCATTTGTACATGTCAGGTTTCTTTAGTATTAAAATGTTGGAATTTCCTAGGTCATGCATGATTATTTTAGAATGACAATAATTTATGGAATTTTTCCTGCAAGAGATTTCTCAAGTATGAAAACTATGAAGATTAGTCTAAATATAGGAGATTTCTTGGATATGTAAACTATCAAGATTAATGTAAAATACAAGAGGCTTCTCGAACATGTAACCTCTTAGGATTGTAGTAAAACATTAATTCATAGATTCTTCAAAATCACTCTTGCATGCATAAGAGTTTGCTTGAATATGCAACGAATCATGATTTAGTATAAAATATAGGAGGTTTCTTGGATGTGCAACCTATCAAGATTAGTATAAAACATAGAAGGTTGCTTAGGTATGCAACTTATCAAGATTAGTATAAAATATAGAAGGTTGATCAAACTTTCATCCTCATAATATGAGTGTAAAATATATGAGGTTGTTCTTCCAATATACTTTACAATATAAGTTAAAATATATATTGTTGCTCGGATGTGCAATCTAGGAATATGAGGTCAAAATATATTAGTATTCATTTAAACAACCTCTTCTTATGGGTTTGAAATATATGAGGTTCCTCTTATGAGATACCTTACAATATACGTTAAAATATATGAAGTTGCTTGAATGTACAACCTAGTAATATGAGTGTAAAACATGAGGTTTCTTGGACGTGCAACCTAGGAATATGAGTTGTGAATGATTAATTTTTCAAATTAGATTATGTAATCAATGATTTTTTTTCTACACAATCACTAATAAGAAATGATTAATAAACATGTTAAATAGGTATGATGGTAAATTATATAATTATCAATATATATCATGTATTACATTGGTATATAAGATTATTTCAATCTTTCATGATTAGAAATTTTCAAAACCATGTTTAATACTTCTGATGCGTAACTAATATATATTTATTTTAATTTTCACATAGATTCATATAGGATAGAAATGGATCCAATGTTAGATGATATAAAGAAGAAGTGTGATAATTTATTTGGAAGAAAGATTATATTAAAGCATGAATGTACCAAGGATGCATTTCTTATGCTAGGCATAATCTATAGAAATTAAATAGCTGATACTATGGTAGATTCCTAAAAGTAAAATAGAATTGAGTTTATATGTGAGATACATGACATGATTGATTTTTTTATTAGCCATCTATCTGATAATGAAATTGGTATCTATATTGAATTAATTAATGTAGAATGCCAAGAATGTTATGTATTCTTCAAGGATATTCTATCAATGATAGTATGGAGGGTGGATCATGTATATGATATCATGAATGCTTAATTCATTTCTTTTCTAAGGAGTACTATTTCCAATTCTACTAAGGTAAATATATGAGAGGAGACTAAGTTTGTATATCCTATAAATAATAGGTCAATGCATCCTATATGCAATGCATTCATAGATAAGAGACCTTACAAGAGTATAAGGAAGGATGACCTTATCAATAAAAGAAAACAAGAAGAAAAATTAGTAACTAGATCCTCCTAGATACTAATAATTTTATATCTATCATATGTGTTAATTACTACAAAAGGAATTATATGGAGAGTATTACTATAGGAAATATTAGGAGTACTTGGTAAATGATGTCTACAATGAGTTGAAATGAAATAAGATCATACATTATGCATGAAATTTGAATCAAATCATGTTATCATAAATGAAAGTTGTATAGTAACGACAATGAAATATTTTGGAATTGAGATTTGTAACAAGGCCTAGCATATAGTTAATGATATTCCAAGTAGTATATTCTATAGTCATTTATGTAATTTCAAGGATGAACATGTAGTTTTTGATCATCGAAACATTAGAAAGATAAAGGCCAAATCAAGCAATATTGTATTAATCATGATTCTTAAGAGAGTAGTTGATGAAATGACTAATCATTCATCTTTAGAATGTAGACAAGGTAAGAGGGATGAAACGTCTAAATCAATTAAACCATACCTATTAGTATGAATTAATGCATTTTACTGAAGAATTAAATTAATCATAAGTTAGCTAATCTAGGATTACTACAAATTAGCAAAAGACAGTTATCAGAGATCTTCAACAAACACTATCCAAATGTAACTTTTAGTAGACAACATGAATTTTTAGTTTGTAGAAGTTATCATATGTTGGATAAGAAAAAGAAATAAACTAAGGACCCATTGAAGAGAGATAGAATTCAAAGGAAGCTTAAAATTCATCATGATTATGTAAATGCATTCAAGAGCACATACTATATTCACAAAGATCTAGTGATAAGCTAGCCTAATAATTACTTAGGCATCATTCATAATAGAATGGATAAGTTAAGAACTTCATTACCAAAACTATTATTCTTTCCTATGGATATCCTTAAAAAGGAGAAATTTCAAATATCTCTTACAAGAATTATAGTGAAAGGATGGGGATATGGAGGTTTCGGTCACTTTAGTCCATTTTATACATAGATGTGTTCATAATTTACCATAGCATCTTTGTCAAAATTCTTGAGATATTTGGAGGTAGATCCTATTGACACATATGGTGATATGATGAAGAAACAATATAATTTCATAAGATGATCACTTATAAAAGCACTACTCAGCCATTAAGGATTTGTACATGATAAATAGAATACTTTATTTTATTCAAATAAAATTAATTCAAGATCTAATTTTAAGCCATAACCTACTATTCTTTTCCTACAAATGGATAACTATGGAGGAGATAATAGGAATAAATATGTTTTCATTTATATAGTTAAGTTTTCTTGTAGTAGAGCATATGCATGAGGATATTGATAAAAGTTTCAAAAGACTTTCAATGGATATGAAAAAAAGGTATAATTTCTTTATCAAAGCATATGGACATGTATCATCCTATAGATAAAGATAGTAAAAGTAACTACACCTCATATTACCTTGATATGATGTATGACTTCGAAGGATTCCTTGAAGAATACATTTTAAGCGAAGTAAAGAACCTTTGTGGAACATAATATATTCATGATATTAGATTCTACCTAGAGAAGGATACTTCTATGATGATATGTAAAAGAAATATTAGGAAAAAGATTGGTCTAAACTATTCAAGCTATGGGAAACTATTAATGGACATCCACATCTTCCTAGAGTTGTATGACTTTGAAGGACTCCTTGAAGGATACATATCAAGCCAAGTAAAAAATATTTGTGGAACATAGCATATTCATTATATTAGATTCTACCTAGAGAAGGATACTTTTTTAATGATATGAAAAATTGATATGGTATATAACTTTAAAGGATTTCTTGAAGGATACATATCAAGCCAAGTAAATAATCTTTGTCAAATGTAACATATTCATTATATTAGCTTCTACCTAGATGATATGGAAAATTGATATGGTGTATAACTTAAAATGATTCCTTGAAGGATACATATCAAGCCAAGTAAAGAATATTTCTGGAATGCATCATATTCATTATATCAGATTCTACCTAGAGAAGGATACTTTGATGATGATATGAAAAAGAAATATCATGGAAAAAATTGGTCTAAACTATTTGAGCTATGGGAAACTATCAATAGACATCCAAGTATTCTTGGAGGTAAACCAAGGATCCTAGATACTACATTTGATTAGACAAAGTACATAGCAATGATTACAAATTACATTAGATCCCATATTAACATCTCAAATGAGGTGATGGAAGGACTTGTGAAAAATAATAAGCAAGAGTGGATTGAAAAAATAAATTACTAGAAAACTATTTTAGAAAATTTAGATGCTTTACAAAACACATTATTATGTTTGGATGATATAATAGAGTCTTTTAACCTAGAACTATCTAGAAGGATATTATGAATCTAGGATTAGACATTAAAAGAACTTGAGTAACAAGAAGTTGCATATGTTGGGTTACAAAATAAGAAACAAAAAAGGTCATTCAATTCATTTTCTAATATCACAAATGGGATTATGCTTTTGGTTAGGCTAGGAGATTGGAATAAAGAAGACATCATATGGGTGGGTAGAGTAAGAAATATTGAATCAAGGAATGACATTATGAAAGATATAATAGTGGATTGGTTCACACCAAAATCAAGAGTAAAGGATAAATGGATGGATTGTGAATAGATATATAATCCAAAGGACACTAAGGTTAGAATAGTGGAACCTAGCTTAGTGATTTATGCATGGATAAGAAAAATAGGAGATGAATGAAAGGTAAAACTAAATAAGAAAGAAAAGTTCGCATTCAAAGACATGTTGCGATACAACATAAATGCTAATGCATAGGATATGGGTAAAATTGCATAATGTCATTTTATGTGATGACATCCATGCCCTTATTTTTTAGAATGATATTCAAATATGAGAATATTTATTTGTACTTTCCTAATTTTGAAATGATATGAATATTTTTCCTAGAAGGACCGAATTAACTTTATTAGAGTTTCATTTAGATCAGATTAACTCTATTGAAGTTTCTAATAATATGTAGCTTCAAATATATTTATACTTACTTTAATTCAACATGCTATGAATCTCTTCTTGAAATAAATGAATATCTCCTAATGATAGATACTAATAATTATAGATTTTAGATACATTGTACTTTTACCAAAATTTGTAATCTTTGTAATTATTAATACTCATTGATCAAAAATTAATAATTTAAAAAATTCTTAAAATAATGGTACATTCCAAATATAATTAAAACCTTCCTACTTTCAAAGTTTGATTATTACTATAAGTAATATTTCTATCATTATTTCGCATAAACAAATATAAGCTTCTAGCTACACATGCTCTCATGATCTAACTATACCTTTTAAAATGTTTATCTACCATAAGAAAATGTTTATCTAGCATTTACCATTCAAATTATTTTACAAAAAAAATTTCTTAGGATTTTATAATGTTTAAAATTGGAAATTTTATTAAGGTTAGATTTGTGTTTGGTAAGGTGCTTGTTTTCCAAGTAAGATTTAGGTTTTGATCTAGGTAAAGCTACTTCAAAGAGTTTAGGATTTTTCTCATATATTACCTTCTCAAGGCCTCACCTTAGTAGAATGAGCATCATGATTATGAATTGGATTTCAAGAATGAAAAGCACCATGGATGACAACTATTTGTAGTATTTCATTAATGCTACAAAGTTGGTAGGATGTCATCCCATGGCTCTAAGGAGCATGTATTGTTTGTCAAATGTCAATAATTTGGGAATTGGAACATGGATTTGGGATGAAAAAAATCCATTTATGGAGGCAATGCCACCATCTCTCAAGTACTTATGTTAGGAACCTAGACTTGGCTCAATGTTGGCACTAATGGTACTATAATGGCTCAAATATATCTTTCAAGTAATTTCATGCATATTTCTCTTCATGAGATCTTTTCTATCATCTCTACTAGTAGCACTTCCCATCAAGTTTTTTGAGCTTGGTTACACATTTTCTTGGTAGAGATGTTTTAATGCATGATGCCATTTTAGTTTCAATGTGTAATTTTATTACCACTTCAACATGAAATGTCATTACTAGTTTTAAAGTGTAGTGTCATTTTAAGTTTCAGTGTGTAATGTTGTTATCAATTCAATGTGGAATGTCATTACCAATTTCAACACATGATGTCATTTTAGGTTTCAACACATGACATTGTAACAACTTCAATGTGGAAGGTTATTTCCACTTTTAATGTGTGACATAGTTTCCACTTTCAATGCAAAAAATTGTTACCACTTTAACATGAAATTTCATTACTAGTTTTAATGCCTGATGTTATTTCAAGTTTCAATGTCCAACATTGTTACCACTTCAACATGGAATTTTACTATTATTTTCAACATACAACATCATTTCAAGTTTTAACACATGACATTATTCCCACTCCAATGTAAAATATCATTTCCACTTTTAATGTGTGATTTTTTTTCCACTTTCAACATGTGATGTTGTTACCAGTTCAACATGGAATGTCATTTCCACTTTTAATGTGCAATGTTGTTACCACTTCTAACATGCAATATCATATCTAGTTTCAATGTGTGATGTTGCTTCCATTTCAACATGTAATGTTGTTTCTATGTCATTTCTACTTTTAATGTTCAACATTGTTTCCACTTTCAAACTCTAGCATCATTTGTAACATGAAAAAATAAGAAAAAATAGTTGTTATCCTTGGCATGAGAAAAATGAAAGACTATTAGCACTAAAAATGAAATGATAGATTTCTTCCTTTGCTAAGCTTTGAATGCTTACCAAATGTAGTAATAGATCTTCATAGTATTTTCAATATTTTCCAAACGGATTATTAATAACTATAACTTCTTCTCTCTCTCTCTTTCATGCTACTTTAGCTCTGATGTATCTACAATGACTATAGATTCCTCTCTTTCGTATTGCTCCAGCTATATCATAAACAACTTAAGGAATGGATTTAAAAATAGCTACAAAATTTTATGCTACATATTGGAAATCTTAATTTTTGGTTTGTTTGTTCTAGTTCTTACCATGTGTGTGATTGAACTGGAAGTTCTTCCACTATTTCCCTCCTCTTATAATTTTTTTTTCTCTCTCTCTCTCTTTCTCTTAAAAAATATATGTAATTCTTAAGCCAGGAGTTTAGAAAAGGAAAATTATTTTACTATGAGTTGAGAAAGTGCCACTCTAGAGTATTTCTCACTATGTTGTAAATGTGACATGAGCCACATCGTTTTGCTCATTTTGGAACTATAAGAGAACCATTTTAAAATTTTTTGGCTAATAAATTACCTTGCCCACTAGGAACTAGGGAGGGTTTTACAATGGATGTATGCTAATCATTCTAATAGCTCAACTAAATTAAAAGGATATATGTATATTTATTCTTTCTTACATTACTATTTTGATTTTGGCATTAAAATTTGTTTTGGATCATACTACATGTTTTCTATCAATCTCTATTTTTCACAAATTTTTATATCGTCATAATTCATTTTTTCCTCCTCTTTATTATCATTATCTATGTCTAAGAAATAACAAGAAGTATTAGAGCTAGTCAATACCTCTCAACTTAATAATATATGTTGCATTTTTTTCTTAGATATGGTGTAAATTCAATTTTTTTCATCTAAAAGAGCTATGTGATTTAATGGCTTAGATTATCCCATATAGAAGTTCAAGATGAAGACTTATCTTATAGCTAATATTGATTATGTATGGAAGGTAGTTAGTAGATTGACTAATAATTCTATACATTATGCTCATGTAATGAATGCTTTAGTTTGTAGCTTGAACAAAGTAGTTTGTATGAAGATTATGCATCTTCAATTAATCAAAGATATGTGGAAGCACCTTTAGGAAATTTATTAAGAAGATGCTAATATGAAGAAATCTAAGCTACTAACTTTAAGAGCATGCTTTAATGCTTTGAATATGGAAGAGAATAAGAATATTATCAATCTCCTCAGCTAAATAGATGAAATTATCAATGAGATGACTATGCTTGGTGAATCACATATAATGATATAATCTAGCAAAACATTTTATCTATTTTACCCAACAAATTTAAAGCAAAGGTATCATCCATAGAAGTAGCAAAAGATCTCTATAGGATCATGGTTGTTGAACTCTATAGTATTCTTTCAGCCTTTGAAATTAGAGAAGATGAAGTTTAATTTTACCAACAATAAGGAGCAAATTGCTTTCAAGGCCGAGGATGAAAAGAATAAAAATAAAAAGGAACCATCAATGTTAGCATCTAATTCTAAAAAATATATTACTAATCTCACCAAGAAGCTCAAAAGGCTAAAAAATATAAAGGCTAGTAAGAAGCTAATGAAATCTTATTCTTATTATTATTATGGTAAAATAGGTCACATGATTGCTGAGTGTTGAAAGAAGAAGAAAGCTAAAGAAAATCAAAAAAATCAAATGACCAAATTCAAGCCAAAGAGCATTTGGTATAGGTTTGATAAATTAAAAGCTCAATTAGCTCAAATACAAAGTCATTAGGACATGTAGAATTTAGCATAGAAATGGAGGATGTTCAAGAAAATTATTTTGCTCATTTTGATATTATAACATATGAGTCTAATATTATTACACAAAACTTATTTTCATTTCTAGTAGGATTGATGATTATTATTTAGAGGATGATTTTTAGAAATTTATGTATACTAACCATAATGAATAACAAAATCCTAGCACATCTAAAGCTACAAGTTGAATTGGAAATGAAAATAAAACAAAAGCATTAGATGCAACTAAAACTAAATATGAAGAAGCTGATGATATTAATATAGAAGGTTAATGGATTAGTTAGATATGGTTATTATAAATGAAAAGTTAAATAAATTTTTAAAAGAAAGAGATCAAGAAATCAAGAGTTACAAGATAAAACTTGAATTAGCTAAATAGAAAAGGTTAAAGCTAAAAGAGGAACTACTATTGCTGAAGAAGGACAAGAAAGGTAAGGCTACTCAAGCCACATCATATTTGTTTGAAAGTTTCATCCACAACTTAAAACAACTTAATGATATCATCAACAATGGATAGTCAAGTGATGACAAGAGAAATCTTGGCTATGAATCTAGTTTCTCAACAAAGCCATCATAAAAAAAACATCAACACATAAGATAAAGATCCAAACATAACCTCTACAACCACAAGTCATCTACACACATATAGGTAAGGGAATTCTTCCCACTCCAAGAATTCCAATTACCATGAATGATTTAAGACTAATAGTTAATTTCTTCTAAGAATATTATTTTAATTATGGTATTTTAGGCCATAAAGCAAAGAATTGTAGAATAAATAACATTTTTCATATGAAAGTATGCATTGTTTTCCATGCTACTAGGATTTTTTCAAGAAATGTTAAAATAATATAATAAGTTTGGAAACATAACTATAAAATAAGCCAACAAGTTTAGAAAAAAAATGTCAAAACATGGAAATAGGTTTAGATATTGATCAACAAAATAGCTGTTCTTATACAATTACCCTTAAAGAGCCCAGAGACATAATTTCTTGATAATGTCTATTGTCAACATATGACTAGTGATAAAGCAAAATTTATTACTCTTAAACATTTCAATGGAGTAAGGTAAGGATTGGTGACTAAGATAAAGCCATGGTAAGAGGTATTGGTTCAGTTAAAATTCATACTGATTTTTCTAAAGTTTAGAATGTTTATTTTGTTAATGGCTTATATTATAATTTATTGATCTTAGGATAGTTTTGTAGAGAAGGTTATAATATTTGTCTCATGAATGAAAAATATCTATAAGAAAATATAGAAAAGAATTTTAAATCTTACATTATGCAAGTAGGAAATAATTTGTATTTCGTAAATAAGCAGCTATAATATCTAACTCTTATTTCTGATGAGAAGGTTATGGTACAAAATACTAGAACACTTAAGCTTAGGAAACATCCAAGCTCTCATCAAGGCTTAAAGCATAAGAGGCATTCTTGAGGTAAGTTAGCAAGAAGAGGTATGTTCTGCATGCTAGCATGGCAAGCAAACTAGAGCTACTTTTAAATTGGTAAATTCTCACTATAATAATAATCTTAAATTAAAGCATATGGATTTATTATGACCTTTTGACATAGCTATTTTTGATGATAGCAAATATTTATTTCTTATCATGGATGACTATACTATAATGTCATTGCTAACATGCATTAACAAAAATATTAATGTTTTTAAGCATTTCAAGGCATTTAAAAGTATGGTCAAAACCAAAACAAGGCACAAAATCAAAGCTATTAGGATTGACAATGGAGGTGAGTTTAACTCAAATGAATTCTATGAGTTATGTAGCTATGCAAGTATCAAGAGGTAGTTCTCATTAGCTAGAATACTTGAGCAAAATAGTGTTGTAGAATAGAAAAACATAACTATGCTTCAAATGATCTAATCAATGATGATTAAGAAGAATGTACCAATCTATGGAATGAGATAGTCAAGAAAATTATTGTATATCATTGATAGATGTTTGGTAAGATGTGATATTAGTAAGACTCCTTATCAAATGTGGTATTATAAAAGGACTAATGTTTAATATTTTAAAATTTTTTATAGCAATTATTGTATTAACATTTAAGATAATGTTAATAAGCTTGATAGCTAGTGTAAAGATGGTTTGTTTATTGGATATTCTAGTCATTCAAAAGCTTATTTTTTCTTAAATTTCAAAACATTAAAAATCATTAAAACACCTCATGTTAAGAGTGATGAATTATCTTAAAAAGCTAACAATGTGGCCTTGAAAGTTATGAATGTAGATGAAAAAGAAAATAATGATGGTATTTTAATATTAGAATAATCTAATGAGATTGAAGAGAAGAAACTAGCCTCAACTAATGATATAGAGTTATAACAAGAGACTACACTTGATGATGGATAAAGGAGAAGAATGAAAAGGTTCAGATCCATGGTAGATATATTTAGAACAACTCTTAGATAAAGGACATGGAGGAATAGCGCTAAAACAACAGATCATGAATTATTAGATTGTTGTCTTGCTTTCTCCATTCCTCTAACTATCAGGAAAAATTTTGGAAGTGAGGACTAGAAGAGTACCATGAATGAATAGATGAAGAAAGTTGCAAAGAAAAATATTTAGAAGCTAGTCCCAAGTCCAAAAGAAGATAATGTTATTGGAACTAAGTGAATTTTCAAAAATAAATGGAATGAACAGGGTAAAGTAACCTAGAATAAGGCAAGAATCGTATCAAAGGGATTTTCTTAAATTGAAGGACTTGATTATCAAGATACATTTTCTCCAATTGTAAGACTGAAATCTATTAAAATGTTTTTAGCTTTTGCAACTTATCAAGGATTCAAGCTTTACCAAATGGATGTAAAATTGTGGTTTTTGAATGGAGAAATAAGAGAGATAATGTATATTGAATAGCCAAAAGGATATATTAATCCTAAGAAACCAAATCATATGTATTAACTACATAAGTATTTATATGGCTTAAAACAAGCCCCCAGAATATGGTATGCTAAGCTTGATTCATAATTAATTGAAAATGGGTATTTTAAAGCTCCTCTAGATAGTACTATTTATATTAAAAAGGATAACACAAGATTTTTAGTTTCTTATATTTACGTTGATGACATATTGTTTGGAGGAACAAGCTCAAGTCTAGGAAAATAATTTGTTGAAGCGATGAAATCTAAGTTTGAGATTTCTATGATAGGAGAGCTGTCTCACCTTATGGGCCTACATATTTAAGAACATCATGATTGAACCTTCATTTCTCAGATAAAGTATGTCCAACAGATGCTCAAGTTTTTTGGAATGATAGTAGCTAAAACTTGTGCAACTCCTCTTAGGACAATTATACATCTCTACAAAGATGAAGATTGAAAGAATATTGATACTGCACTATATAGATCCATTGTGGAAATGTTTCATTATGCTATAGCTAGAAAGCCTAATATGGCATTTTTAGTAGGTCTAATTTCTATATATTAGTTAGATTTAAAAGAATCACACTTGGTTGTAGCCAAAAGAATTTTATGGTATTTGAAAGGCATAGCCAATCATGGGCTATGGTACCTAAGTAGTAGAACTTTTGAATTACAAGAATTTACAAATGTAAATTGGGTAGAAAATAAAGATGATAAAAAATCTACCAATGAGAACTATCATTATCTTAGTGATAGGTTAGTATCATGGCTAAGTAATAAGTATAACTCTATTGCATTATTATCAAATGAAGATGAGTATGTTGTAGTCTCACACTATTACACATAAAGTTTTTGGATGAAGAAAGTATTAAAAAATTTTCATATAGAATTCTCTAACCTAATAAATGTTTATTTTGATAACAATGCAAATATTTCAATTTCTAAGAATCTAGGTTTTCATGGCAAAACCAAACATATTAAGATTAAATATCATTTTCTTAGAGATCCAGTTGATCTACAAATAGTAAAAGTATCATATATTTCATCCCAAGAATAGAGAATAGATATTTTTACAAAGGCTTTAAACAAAGAAATGTTTTCATATCTAAGAATATTGTTGGACCTGACTACCTTACCTAGACATACATAAGTTCCCAAATATCTTAAAGCACTATCTTAGGTATTTTTTATGTGGTAATATGCTTTGTGGCAAGAGGAGTAAGTAAATAGGGAAGTAGGACACTCTCAAGATGTGGTAGAAGAACCAAGAGCCCATGTTGTGTCTTTTAAATCCTCAAATCCATACCATATGGATTCATTTATTCCTTCATAGGAATTATACCCAAATGATGATCTTCCATGTGGCTCCAAGCATGGCGGATGCAACAACTCTAAGAGGCCATGGGTAAACTACAAAGTATCAATATCTTACTCTATATAGCCTATGTTTTCTTGTGGTATTCTAGATGCCAAAGGCCTTGGTCTCTCATGCTCTAGAAATTCTTACTATTTTTACATCATAATTATTTTCTTCTCTTTACTAAATTTATCTCGGACTTTCCACTCTTCTCTACTTTTTTTATACTTTATTCTAGATTGAATATTTTTTAGTGCTTGATCGCTCTGCACCTCTACTCTTCTTAGTTTTTCCCTAATATCTTTAAATTCATCTTGATTCATCCCAAATCTCTTAAAAAATACATAGCTATGATGCATTTTGTGTTGCTACTAGTTTTTCTATTCTATCCCATGCCTTTTATGTTTTTTTGCATATGTTTATCTTTATGTTTTGAGCTTAATTTGTTTATTACAAGGGGAATTTTCTTTTCACCTTTTTCTAATAAAAAAGAGAAGAATTAGTTGTGTAAGATATTTTTTGTTAAAAAAAGTGAAGATAATTTAATTTGATGATTTCTCTATGTTTTTTTATTTCTTAGCACTTTTTTTCTCAATGCAATTGTTTTTCATTCTTAATTTGTTTTATACCCAAAAGAGTTACTTTTTTCTCTATTTTGGATGTTATAAGTTTTAGTGTACTCTTGACTATATGCTGATGATTTTTCATGATGTTTTCTATAATTTTTTGGCAACTTTTATGTATTTGTCTTATGCCTTCTATAAGTTACAATGTACTTCTAAGTCCACTATATAACTGAGTTGTGTGAGTGAAAAGTAAAAATGCTTTTTATGTGTTATGAGTTTGATTATTGTGATCTATGTTTTGATTACTATTGTTCATTTTTAAAAGGCTATATAATTCTCATGCTTAACTTGATGCTTGATGAATATATAATCTCTACGTATGAGCTAAGTTATCTATGTAGTATTTTGAGCTTGAAATTGCTTATCATTCTTATCTACTTGGATTTGTATGATCCTTCTTTGTTCTTTCTCATTCAAACTCATGTTGTGAGCACTTCCAACCTCAAAAAGAAGGATATTGTTGAGTTTTTTAAGATTTGTTACAAGTTTGGCTTTGTAAATATGTTTTAACGTGTGATGTCATTTCAAGTTTTAATGTGTAACATTATTACCACTTGATGAGTAGCAAGTACTCCCTACATGCATCCATATGAATAACTAGTGTGTACACGTGATCTGGTTGAATTTTGTAGACTCTATTTACCTAAGTGACCAATATCATTAGATAGTGAAAGATGTGATTTGCTAATCATTGTCTTCCCAATAAACACTTGTGTTATTATGTTGCTATGGTTAAGTGTGATTAAGGTGTAAAATATTCATGTTTATAATTTTTTATTATTTTCTATGTCTAATGAATGATTGAATAAATGAATTTTTAATATTTAAATTAACTAATTAATTAACTAAACTAGTCTAAATATGGAGCACATGTTCCCACTTTCTATACACATTCTAAATATATATTAACACTGTTGGGTTATTATGTATCTACTGCCAGGTGTACCAAGTATCCACTTTTGGGATTACCAAGCATTAATTTATTATGCTTGAAGTGGTTGTACTCATATTAATTATAAATTATAATATTAACTATGTAATAACAAGTAAATTGCTAAAAATTAAAGTTAAACTAATCCAAGTATTACAATGAATGAAAGAAGTCTTGATTTTATTGTCATTCATACAACTATGTCTAGGTACATATTGCACTTGAATAAAATTCCATACAATCACTTCAATCCATGCTATAGGCACTCAGAGAAAAATGTTTACTAACTTCTGAAGAATAAAGCAACCAGAGTTTAGCAAAACAAATGATATCATAATTTTAAGGAATGTGAGCATTTATATAGGCAATGCTTGTGTTAGTGTTGACATACCTACATCAACACATCTTAAGATGCATTGACAAGGATATATCAACACGGACATGTTGATGCACTCACTTTATTCACACTTTATCATGCCTCCACAACTAACTAAAAACTCATCCTTAAGTGAACAAAAATGGGATTAAGTTTCTTACAAAATTTTGGGAAGTATGGAATTTTGTTGATTGAGTAACTAATTAACTGACTCTCAGTGCCACATTTATAAAAAAGGATTATATGGTTTACAAAAAAAATGCTATAGTTAGTATTACAAAAATTACATCCTCCTAGCCAAATGATGACTGAGATGAAGTCTTCACACCATGCATAGAGGTGAAGGTTCCTATGACACAAAGGATCCTTCATCATGTCTCGATCTTGTTGGTGGTTGAGGCTATCTTGCTACTACTAAAAATTTAAAGGCATCCAAGAGTATCTTCATTTTCTTTTCTTTACTGCATGATACATGAATGGTACAAGCTACTTTACCTAGATGTGCTTGTGCTAGAATATTTCATAGGCATAACAATGATGGAAACATCTCTATCATATTTACAAACCAAGATGAAAATTGTTTACATTCAAAGTTGAATGTATAGATAAGGTTTTATAGCTCATGGTGATCACTCATTCATCTAGCTAGGTTCTCAGGAATATATTTTTGATTCATAAATTTTCTCTTGAGAACCTCAATCTTTGCATTAGTCACATCCAACTTTTTCTTTTTCTTTTTCTTATAGAGCTTAAACTCTACCTTGTAAAGAAGATAATAGTTGACCACTTGCTTTTCTAATTCAATCCTAAGCCTTCCTATGGTTAGCATTGTCATGTTTTCATAGCAAAGGTTGACAAGCTCCTTGTATTTAGTCATCTTCTCAATTTGCAACTTCTTCAAGTAGGACTCTACCTAATTGTATGCATTAAGTTCATGAAAGATAGACTACCATGCATCACCTCTCTATTAGAATTACTAGATGGCCTCAGTCACCTTTAACTTAGACAACTTAAATTCTTTCTCATTAACTTTGTTAAGCATTTTGACCTAGTCCCTTTTATGATTTTTTACTCTTTTAAACTTCAAGGCTTCATTCTTCCAAGTAGTAATCTCAATAATAGTCTTCTAGTGAAGGGTCTGAGCCTCTTCTATTAAGACATTCTTTTTTTATTCAACCAACCTCCTTAAATTCAATTTTACCTTGGTAAGCTACTCCTACTACTGGAGAATATACTCTATTATCTTATCCTTTTACTACTCAGCATTCCATAGATGGTGGTTATCATAGGTGAACACTACGTTTTCATTGCAAACTTGTAAGAGATCATAGTCAATGTTATTTCCCATGATGTTTAATAGTGATTCATTGAAGATCACCAACTCCTTTGCATTCTTAACCTCTTGGTATTTTTTTTGAAGCTACTATAAAGCTTCATTTCTTATCTACTTTGGCATGAGAATTTATGGATTAGAGAAACAAACTTGTAGTTCTACAAACTCAATAGTCAACTATTGATTGCTAGCAGTGTCCTCCTTTATTTGTGCATTGGTAATTAATAATTTATTCTTCATATCTAGTAGCTACAACTAGGTTCCTAATATATCTTCTAAGGTATCAAAGATCTCTAGAAGTGGTTGCCTAGATTCCACCAATTTTCCTATCAATTTCTCATGTTGGATAACACTAATCCCTCTACTCCTTGCTTCTATTGATGCATGTATGTCTACCATAGTAACACTGTTAGGTACAGATGTATTAGGAGCATTTAAATATTTACTAACTTAGTATACCATCATCTCTTCTACAATCTCCTGGTCTTTGTGTGGTATGACTATGATCATTGCTCTATCTCCTTATTTGAACATGATAGAAACGGCTATTATATACCAAGAGATTTTGGAAAGTGCTTGTCCTAGGATGAAAAAATTAGCTTCTATGGCACTAAGATTGGAATGAATGGATTTTTGGTTTCTTTGTATTGAGCAATGTTGTCTCACTTTCTAGCTAGTTGGTAATCCTTGTGACCTTGTTCAAATGACTCATGATTAGACTATACATGGAAGATTATCCACCATTTCTAGAGGCTTTTTGTTTCTATAGCTATTGCTTCCCAGGTTTCCTGAGGTATTTAGTAGCTACAAACATCTCTGATGTCATCTCTAGTATTGCAAGTAGTGGTGGTGATGGTTATTCTACTTCTTGTAGCTTGGTAGTGGCTTTGCCTTTCATCGTTTTCTATCATGATGTGATAGTAGCACAGTAGACCACATCATTGGAATAACAAGCTATTCATCCCCTCTTGCATAGTTTTCTGAGTAGGCATGAGAAGGGGAGTGTCTTCATACCCTTATCATTCTTCTTGAAATGTTTTTCAATATCAAGGAAGATGAGTTACATTTAGTTAATATGGAATTTCTCATTTAAAGTTGCACATGCCCTAGAAGAGAAGGCTATGAGCTTGCTTAGTCTCATCATTGGATTAAGGTAACAGATCAAACTTTTAAAGTATGCATGTTCCACTTTGATCAAGGCACTATAATTTTTATAGTCCATTCCATAGCACCACTACATCCATAATTTCTTAGCCTTTGGATCTACCCATGTTGATATTTTTACAAGCTTTGCCCTAGTGTTAGGCAAACATAGAGATTTTACAGTGACCTCAACAAAGTAGAAGATGATGATAGATTTGATTTTGACATTGGAATCCTCTTGTTGGCTATTCCAAAAGAGGTAGGTATCTCCTATGTACCATTCTCTACTTGTGGAAAGAATGGATCATAGAGGAGACCCTTATAGCTGTGTTCACATCTCTTTTGGTGTCAACTTTAAAAATGATCTGAAGTTTAGCTCCTACAAGATGGAGCTCTAGATCTCCTTAGTTCAGATCCTTTCTAGAGAATCTTCTATAAGTGTGGCCTTGAAATTAGGTCTTGAACCCAAAACCTCATCTTGCCTAAATTGGCCTATCTCTTTAATAGAAATCTACCTAATAGATTCCATCTTGATCTCCTTCCAGAGGGGCCTGGTAGCATGTGTAGCTTTAGCTACATTCTCTTAGGATTGTTTTTTTGCTATTGATATTTTTGTTGGTTCCCTTCTCCCTGGAATTTCTTCTCCCTTGGCATCAATGGCCCTCTTGCTTGCAGTTCTCTTTTGGGTACTATTTGTGATCATAAACATAATCCAAGATTACCTCTGAGGCATAACCTTTATTCCTTTTGGATAATTTTCTTGCTATATTGGATCATGTTCTCTTCGATAGATGTTAAATTTTATTCTTAAGTTTTTAGTTAATGATCACAAGCTTATGATATTATTTTATTTCCATTCTAACAAAGTTTGATTATTGATATTAACTCTTGTTATCATTAATTTAATATTATTTTTGTATCTTATTCATGGGAGTTAGAAATATTAATGAAAGTCTTCGATAACAAAAACTTAGTTTTGATGCTCCCATGATATAAGGCATACCTCTAGTAGCTTGAGGACTAAAGAATGAGTGAACTCAAGTAAGAAATTTTGGATTTAGAGCTCTTGTAAGATTTTTGGACTCTGAAAATAGAAAAAATGCATGTAATTCTTTGAAGAAATGATGAAAAATTAGTGAAGTATCATGTATATATATAGGCTTTTTATATTGTGTCAACGAGACTACATTGACTAATTGCACTCTATTGATAGAAATGCATAGATGTAGCTATGCATAGCTATATTTTTCACTTCAAATGAAGAAATTTTAGGCAATTTTGAGGTCAAACTAAGAGCTAAATGAAAGCCAAGAAAAAAACTAGAGATTCATAGCAACAACATAATTGATGATTTGAATTGATAAATGGAATTAATTAAAGCATATAGGATGAATTCTTGGAGGATGTTTTGATATCAAAAGAAAGGAAAACTGGATATTTGAAGGCTCTCAAGATGATCCAATATGCAATTAGTCTATGCTTATGGAATCTAACTTATGGTAAACCAAAATAGATGCAAGTGGATCCTTCCCAAAGTAGACATATGACTAATAAGCCCTTGCATATCCTCATCACTAGGAGTCCATGAGCATCAAGGATGATGAATGCTTGTTTTAAGTTTATGTTTATTTCCACATGAGGAATTATCTTAGGATTATGCCAACTAGAAAATAAAACTAATAATTTACCATGTTATGATGCAGTGAGATGACAGAAGCTAGAGTGAATAAATGGTAAAGAGAAAAAATTGATAGGTTATCGACATCCTAGATACACAAGATCCTTGTTGAACCATCTGATTAAAATGATTCACTACTAGTCCATTCCAAGTCTAATCTAATTACAATGGCCTCACATTAACATATTCCTCGTCTTCTATCATCAAGAGCCCAAGAGAACTATAGAGGATTACCATCACTCCAAGAGAATAAGAAAAGAGAAGAAGTAAGAGGACCTTAGTTAGAGGGATGTATTCAAGCATGGGAAACATATCTTTCTAATCCCATATCTAGTACTTATGGCCCATGAAATTATCTAAGGGTTGTGCTTTGAATTTCTATTATTATTTTTTGTTTTTTTTATAAGAAAACCATACAATGTAAAGATGATTCCTTTTATGGTTGACAATAGAAGTGATGACATACTAATAAGAAATCATAGACATAAGAAGGAAGTTGAGACAAGAAAATATCAAAATACCTTGAGATCATATCCTTTTCTATTCTCTCTGGGTCCTGTACTAGTTCATTGGGTAATATGATCACATGTTACCTTTAGTTTTAATGTAAGAAAACCTTCATTGTCCCATGTTGTAGAGTCTAGATGAAATGGGTAGATGTCATGAGCTCACTACTTGATACCACCAAAAAACTAATAGGTTGTTAGTAGAAAACATAATCCAAGGATAAAATTCATCTTTTATAAATCAATCAAAATCTTGATAGCTATGTTCAAACATTTTCAAAATTTCATAGTAGTAATAGAACAAAATTTAAGAATTCCAATAAGACTAATTTAAACAACAAGAAGATAACAAAGAAAATGAAATGATATAAAATAATCAATAAAATATTTAAGAAATTAGAAAAGATATAAAGAATTTTGCAAAATAACAAGGAGAAAAATCCTATATCTTCATTAAGATTTATGGCATATGGATATCTCCCCCACAACTAAATTGACAAGAGAAAATTTAGAAAATAAAGTGCACTTGTTCTTGATCAAAGATATTAGTTTTGTTGTTGGTTACTCAAGATTTCATATATGGTTTGAGTTATTGGACTTTGACTAACATATGCTTATGAGGATTTGCTAGATGGTAAATTGTTAGAATCCTAAAAGGAAAAGTTCAGTGGATTATATAAGGTCCTTCCCATGATATCTATAACTTAGTTCATTGAGGCACATGCATGGGACTCTAATAGAGAACCTTATTGCCTATTTGGACTGTAAATTTCCTTATCCATATGTTGTGGCATTGTTTATTATGTACCTTGTGCACTTCATTCATCATTAGGGCTACTCTTTAGTTTTCATCTAGCACATTGAGTGTCAAGAGTCATTCTATTTGTACTAGGTTAATATCAATGTCAAGTTCATATGTTGTTGGATGTGTATAGAATTTAATTTAAATTAGAATTTTTTGTTAACTTTACATACACCAACTCATAAGAAGTTTTCATGTTGGGTGACATGTCCAAAGGCATCGTTGAGCTTACTACTCCTATCTTTTTTCTATCTACTAATGATTCATGTTAATATTCTTATAATTTTCCAATTGGTGATCTCTACTTGACCATTGGTGAGATGTTATGATTTTATATTACACCCCTAAGCATTGCATTAACTTTTGAAAAGTAGAACTTGTAAAATGTATTCCATTGTCTGAAATTACTGCTCTAGGCACACCAAACCTATTTGTCACTTGTTATTGAACAAATCAAGATATAATGATAGATGTATAGTCAAATATGACTACAACTTTAACTCACTTAATACAATATTCAATAGCAACTATAATGTAGGCCTTTCCATTGGACATGGGAGTGATGGCTCCCATGAAGCCAATACTCCTAGTGCAGGGATGCCTATTCTGATCCCCTTGTTCTACCCTACATGCTATGTGTCCTTTTGTGTTGATTTTGTTGAGGATGATTCCTGGATTTTTTTGACATTTTTTAGAGTGTTTTTGACACATTTTGATGACTTTAGGAAGTTCTAGGATCTATGGAACTTATTGGAAGGCATCCAAAGACTCCCAGCATCAAAAGGAACATTTTTATTTTTGGCACCTTTAGAAGAAACATCTCCCTAGAAAGATAGATGTCTTTCCAATGACCTCTTCCCTAAAGAGTAGACATTTACCAAAAATAGCCAACATCTCTTCCAAAAGTAGGACTTTCATAATATACATCCTAGAAAAGCTAGAGACAACATGGACACATGGGGAAACTTCTGAAAATGTCATTCCAATTCGAGAAACAACCAAAGCAAGATGAAAATAACTAAGGAAAAGGTGAGAAGACTTGAGAAACATCTAAAGAACCTAGAGCTGAGTTGAGAAAAGGTTTCTAGGACATTTAGCTTTTGGTTTCTTATAAATATTGATGTAATTAACCATTGTAATTGTCATATTGCCAAGTTCCAAATGGTGAAGTGTTAGAGTGCCAAGTCCCGAAGTGTAAATGGCTAAAGTGCAAACATCTGAGGCTAAAAATCCCAATAGAGGGTAAGAGAGAGAGAGCTCTTAAGGGAGAAGAGCTTGTGCAAGAAGAGAGATTGTGCAATGAAGTTAAGTGAGAAGCAAGGAAGAGCACTTGAGAGAGATTAGGAGAATATCTTACAAGTTTCTTATCTTAATCTTGGGATTCATTGTAAGCAATTAAGGATTAAGAGAGGACAAGTTTGATCTCTAAGATCCTTGGAAGAGTTGTGAGTTGAGCTTGGCTCCTCATCTTTGATGTATTTTCTCTATATTTTGATAATTTTCTTAATATATTAGGTATTTTCTCCATTTTATTGTGTTATTCTTATTTTCTAAGCTAGATCTTCTTGGAAGTTATGGATTGGTCCCTATTGGGGTTTATCAAGGTGTAACCCCCTACACTAGATAGGTATCGGAGCCAATGTTTGGAGGTTTCTAGACTTCTATGTTGAATCTTGGTGTTTTCTTTGAATGAAAGGAACATTGTTGTGGATATTTGTATATTTTCTTTTGGATATCATTCTTGTTTCTTTAGGTATTGGTCTAAAGAATAAGACATATCAAGAGCTTAGACAAGAGATTGAAGAGTTTAAGAACTCCTTTAAAGCTTTTGTGGTTAAGGTGCAAGATGTTATTCCGAAATTAAATGTCCATAAGTAGCAAGATTTTGCAAAAACTTCAAAAAGAAATATGGAGAAATTCAAGACTAACATGGGAAATATTTTAACAAGAATTGATAGAATATCTTCTAGCCATCAAGAAAAAAAGGAAGATGAAGGGTCTAATGATGTAGAGATCAATGAGAAAAGGAGTTCTCAAGTATCTCTTTTTGAGCGAAAGAGTGCTCAATACTCAAGGGTTTTAAGGAAGGGAACCAAGAGCTTCATAAAAGGGACCAAGAGATCTTCAAAGTCCAAGATGGTATATTCTACTAATCAAGGAGAGTTCCTACCTCGTGAGTTATGGGAGGTGAAGAATCAAAGCCAAGAGAGTGATGAAGATCAAGGAACTTCTTTAAGGAGGGTTAAAAAAACACTAGAAGGTATGATATTCATTATTTTTGCAATTTTCCTACACATTTTGGCAAGGGAAAGGAGATTCTAATTCAAGTTAAGACTACCTCATAGGAGAGAGGTAAGTCTTCTAGCCAAGGAATGTGGAAGAATGATTGCTTTAATAATTTTTTTGATGAATCTAATGTTAAGGCCATGAAGGAGAGTTTACCTTTTTACCTCCAAAGTAGGATGAAGAGCTTTTTGTTGATTCCTTTGAAAAGGAGAAGCCATTGGAATTGGGAACTCCCTTTTGAAATCTTAAACCTTCAAGCTTTAATGAGATTGGACAATCACATGTTGAAGATCAATTTGAACCAAAGATGGATGGAAGAAGCCATGAATACATCAGTGAGGATGAGATTTACCTTGTTAATGGTAGTAATGTCTCTCATGTTAAAGCTAGTGTGATGGATGCTCATTTTTTACTTCAACTTGATAGTGGCTTATTCAATGGTAATGATGAACATCATGATCATTGTGGTGATTGTGATTGATGTGAGAGTCAAGTTCTAACTTTTGATGCCATTGTTAGTAAGAGGAAGACTAATAATGCTAAATTATTTATTGATGATGGTTATTGGGATAGTCATTGTAAGAAGGCATTATCGATGTAAGTGAAGACATTGATAATGATATGATTTTCTAGAATTTGGAGATGCTTTCTATTGATTATAGTAATGATAATTTTTTAAAGTGTAATGATGGATTTGATTGTATTAGCTATAAAATGGAAGTGAAACATGAAGGTAATCTACATGATGGTGATGAAAGGAAGCTAAGTGGTAGTCTTCCAAACACCAAGAAGAAGAAGGTGAAGAAGAGGAAAAAGAAGCAAAGAAAGGATGTTGGATTAAGAAAGCCTAATTATTTTTTTCTTATTATTTATTTTTTGCAAGTTTGAATCATCATGGGGATGCAAGGAAAGCATTCAAAGGAGATGATCAAATGAAGGAAGCATGGTGGGGCATGAGGACAAGTTCCCATGAGCAAGGAAAGCTCAGAACCAAACCTCCAATGATATTTATTCTCATGTTTGTAATGCATTGAGCCATGACTATTGTGATGGCCTTGAGCCATGGGGGCATGGTTCCTTCTAGCTTGTAAAATATCATGAATCATGAAATTTTTAAGGGTGAAAGAGTTGGTGTAGGAACACCTCTTCTGATCCTCTTGTTCTACCCTACATGTGTGTCTTTTTGTGTTGATTTTGTTGATGATGATTCTTGGATGTTTGGGCATGTTTTGGAGTGTTTTTGTATCATTTTAATGAGTTTAGAAGGTTCTAATATCTATGGGGACTTGTTGGGAGGCATCCAAAGGCTCTTGACATCAAAAGGAGCACCTTTATTTTTGTCACCTTAATAAGAGATGTCTCCCCAAAAACATAGACATCTTCCCAAAGATATATTCCCTAAAGAGTAGAAATCTATAAACAATAGTAGACATCTCTCCCTAAATCATGGCTTTCATAATAGATGTCCTAGAAAATCGAGAGATGACCTAGAAGCATGGGAAAACTTCCAAAAATGTCATTCCAATTTGAGAAACAATCAAAGTAAGGCTCATCTTATCTAGACAATGAAGACTTTGAGGCCATCTTATCTAGTAGGTGATGACTTTGATGTCACCTTAGCCTAAAGATGATGACTTTTTGTGCTCATTGTTAATCACTTATCACCTCACTAAATGTATCTAACATTTGTCTAAATAGAGGTGTTGGACATTGTTCTCCCTAACACTTGAGAAGGATAGTCTAAGATCTATGCTTCCTTGTTGCCCAATTGCTTATTCCCTTAAGGAAATTGCTAATTTCTCCCATTTTTCTTTGCATCTTTATAGATTTATTTTCATTTCATTTGTATAAGCAGAGTTGGGATCCCTTTCTTAACAATAAATTAAGGGGTCTTATTCATGCACACAGCTGCTCTCATTATTTTCATATGACTTAAGGTTGAAGTTTGTGCAAATGATATTTTTATTGTTAATGATAGAGAAGTTGAAGTCCTTTATATAATTTTGCTTTAAGTTAGAAATAATGAATGTTATTTAATTTATCAATAGGTAATATATGTTGATCAAGGAAGAATTTAGGATGTCAAAGGAAGAAGTAATAAACTATTAAGTTCACTATTGCTTCTTGGTACTTGAATTTTCCAAGCTTACCTAAAGAAGTATGATATTTGGATGATTCATAAACGAGGTAATGAGCCAATGACATAGCTGATCTAGTTGAAGAAGATATCATCAATAACTAATGTTTAATATTAAAAATTAAATAAATGATATCTTTGATTTCTTTTATTCAAGTATCATTTTATCATCATCATCCTAGACTTGTCCCAACAAAATGGAGTCAACTACTCCAATTTTTCCTATAATATTTATATTATATAATTTATCCCTTTTGGTAATATTTAATATTCATCTAAGAATTCACATTTCTACCACATTGAGTTTTTGTTTATACATCTTTTGTACTACCTAACATTCAACACCATATAAGATAGCAATCTTGATTGTTTTCTTATAGAATTTTCCCTTTACTTTTTGGTATTCTTTTATCACATAGAATACTACTAGCGTATCTCCATTTTCACTATTATGACTTAATTCTTTTAACAACTTGCATTTTAGCAAAGGTTAATAACCTTTAACCTTGTAAGAATGGTTGAGGATGGTTAATAATATTAATATTAATTCTTATATGAATATGTAATTTTTCTTACCATATAATAAATTTTTATTACTCATGTTTACTTATTATGCATGATTAATTATTTTTACCTATCATTGATGTGTACTAACGGGGTGAATGAGTTGTGGTAGGTTTTCATGAAGGCTATGGCATGGGCATGGTATGGCTATGATAGCTATGTTGGCATGACATGTGATTTATTCATGTAATTGTAATTTTTATTTTACTTTTGTTAATGCTTAGATTAAAGGGGAGAAAGATAGATGAGTCACATAGGCCTTGGAGGTAGATGAGGGAGGATAACTAGGTCACATTGTTAGGTGGTAGATGGAGTAGGAAAGAAGCCTTTAAGTACCACACACTCCCTTAACCCAGAGTATTCTTAGCCTCTTAGCTCTTGGGTTGGAGGGTTGCTTGCTTGAAGGAGTGTGAGGAGCTTGCTCATCTAGGGAGCATGTGGGAAGACTCAAGTAATAGAAGCTAGCAACACCTAGGTGAGTAATCTTGGCCCCCTTTTCATTGTTGTTTTAGTTCACCAAGTTTTGCATAGATTGGGATTGGGTTTCATTTTAATTGATTGGAAATCTTGTAGATATAGCATACTGGGGGATGGGTATTAGTGTTATATTTTGAATATGAATTTTCACTTTTGGATTTCTTGATTTCTCCTAAGTTAAGTACTTCTTATGAACTTTGCCTATTGAGGGTTTCGGATCATTTTCATAGGGCTCGATAAAATGTACATATCCCTCCCTGTATTTATAATATGGTTAAGATGTAACTATTTTTCGATTCCTTACAAAATTATCTACAACTTTTAAGCAAGAATTAGATAGTAATTTGTTATAGATAAGGTGATATAGGTTATGTTTCCAATGTTGTCCAAAATATCAACAATTTCAATAGGGCCTAGAGATAAGGATGTATATCTATTTTTATTGTGACTTTGATTCTAAGATTTTAATATGATACTTACAATGTATATATCATCCATATACAATTGGAAGCATTGAAAAATAGCATATATGGTTATAGTTATGGTTCCCTTGTTGGGGCTTATTTGTGTTTGTCTATATTTACATAAAAATTTAATATAGAGCATTAATATCTCCATAAATGTAGCTCTTTTTATTCTAAAGGTTTTATGAGACCTAGAAATTAATGTTACCTTTTCATATGAAGTGAAAGGAATTAAAAAGATGATCATTTGATAGATTTATATGAGATTTACTTTTATTCACTCATGCTATCTCTATTTCTAATCGTCCATAATTTTGGACTAATATCTATTGCTTTGAATCTATGATTGTTTAAAATTTCTAGAGTAACTAAAAACAAATGTTAGCTTTTAGTTGAACCATTAATTAATAGAAAATTCATATGTATGTGTGAGTTATGGGAGTTTTATTTATAGCTATTCAGTTTTTCTTTTATCTTGTTTGATAGGTTGAATTCTAGTGAAGGTGTTCAGAGATGTGTATCATTTTTTGATTTTTATCCTTGACATTTCTATATCTATTTTGAAGTTTTTTTTGGATATTACCCATTACAAATTGTTGAAGGGATATGACGTTTAATTAATTGTGAATCTTTGGACATTTGGGACTTGCATTTGTTGAGTTTGGTCTTGTAACTAAGTGTTGAATTCTTGGAAGATTTGGATCTATTAAATTGAATTTTGTTGGATTCTTCGACCATTGGATTTGTTGGGACATGCTAAATTGTTGATCTTGGAATTGTTGCAGAGCATGTCAGATTTTTGGACTTTAGATGGTATGTTGGATTGATGGTTCTTTCTTGGCTTATGTAAAAATGATGTTAAGTCCCTCCATCATTAATGTCAGTTTTTCATCTTTCAATGATTGTTAGATGGTTGGATGATTCCATGTTTTGATTGTATACTATGTGTTTGGATGATGGAACTAGCACCAAGTTTGTAACCAGTTGGAGATGAGGCTTCCTTGAGATGACTTTTTTGATTGACACCCACTATTAGTGCACTAGTATGGCTCTTATTGGAGACCCCATATGGTAGGAGAGGGTGATACATGACTCATTGGTCTTATCTGATGCCTCACGAATGCTAGTGGTGGGTATCCACAGGGACACCCTAGCACTAGTATGTTTAGGAACCTTGTTGGGGTTCCATAGGGATCACCTTTGTTTGAATCTTGATGGGGATCCATAGACACCACCTCAATTCATTGAGACTAATAATAATTTCATGCACATGGTAATTTGATATTTTTTTTTGGAAACTTTGAGTTGAAAATTTAAAAGTATTCATGACAACTTGATACACATTGATACTGAGTGTGGTGCATGCTAGCTTCCTTCCTTGTTTAGTTGATGCATGGAGTGGATGGATGTTGGTTTTGGATCATTGCGATGGTCAAATGGATGGATCTCATACTTGTTGCATAATTTTTTATCATTGGGTTCTTGGCATGTTTGTGGATTTTACTCTTATGTTAATGTATGATCTTGGATGTCTATGATGGTTGTGTGTTTGTATATTCTTTGCATTGATAGATGTATGATGTTTGATTTTTGGCATGTTTGTTTTGGATGATCCTAGATGTTTTAGTGGTTGTATGTTTGAATATGCTTTGCATTGTTTATTTTTTAGGTTTTCATTCCCTACCTAGCCCCCATGTGACCAGTCCTTAATTTGGCCCTAAGATGGTGCCAAGGTTACGCACTCAACAATAGATAATATTTTTGTTTTCTAGACAAGTACTTTAAGCTAGGAAGAGCATGGAGTACATGTGGTATCTAGGAGATGCTCATAATACAAGATGAAATTATATTTTATTCATAAGGAGATGTATATTAATTTGATTTACATGTTTGATCCTCTATACTAGACTTTGTATAGATTATGCATTATGTAGTGACAACGA
Source organism: Gnetum montanum (assembly GCA_015680685.1). NCBI lineage: Eukaryota > Viridiplantae > Streptophyta > Gnetopsida > Gnetales > Gnetaceae > Gnetum > Gnetum montanum. The sequence continues at coordinate 1,289,563 of MNCI01037051.1, read as the reverse complement.
GAACTTATCATATTCCTTTATGTAAGATGTTTCACATGAGATCATTATGGAATTTATGATGTCATTATTTCTTTTAGTGGATGTTTATAATTTAAATACTTGTATATTCATCTTAATATTAAAAAAGATAATTTTTTTCCATTGACTTGTCTTTTAATCTCTTCTTTCTCTTGGTCATGGCTTAATCATACTTTCTTTTGTTGTGTTCAAATTGAAACCATTTTATTACTCTACCATGACCAACCTTTGTTATCCATTTTTTACCCCACCTAATGCTCCTTGTTCTATGGGTAGGAGGGAGGGTGTTACAAGTTGCTGTTAGAGCATAGGTTTGGTAATTTTCTCATTTTTCATAGTTTGTTAAATGATGGTAGCTACTAGGTGAGATCGTGGCCAATGTAGAAGGATAAATGTTGGATCTAGTTAACCAACACCAATGCCTAAACCTATTGGTAACCAAGTGGAGGTGCCTTCAATAAAACCTCATGTAGAGAATGTGATCCCAAAACCAATATCAAATGAGGGGATAAGCCAAGCTGATTTCAATTGTTATATGAAGTAATTCCTCCATCAACACATGGAGGGAAACTCATTACAACCAACATCCATGGTGGTTTCAAGGGGAAGTGACGATAGGACATCCATGGAGCAGGAGCTTATGGAATAGTTTCATAAGATTGGACCACCAACATTCAAAGGGAGGAGGACCCTACTGTAGCTATCACATGGCTTGAGGAAGTCATCAAGATATTCAAGCTATTATGATGCACTCTAAAATAGTAAACATGTTTGGCCACCTTTCAATTTAAAGGTGTTGCCAAGAGATCATGAGATGTGAAGGAGCTTGCACATCATTGGGAGGATCAAGACACTAACTAGATGAATTTTGTATGAGTGTTCAACCAACACTATGCACCTACAGATTTTTTGGAGGCTAAAGCAGATGAATTTCATAGCCTCTACTAGGGTGTCAAGTTAGTAAGTGAGTATGAATGCAAGCTTTTGGACCTGATTATGTATGTTCCTCACATACATGTGGATGAAACGACAAGAACTAGGTGATTCTTTTGAGGCCTTCATGCTTTGATTTAGGACCATGTCCTCCCTCAATGTCATATGATATATGAGAAAGCTCAAGTTGATGCATTAGAGCTAGAATGTAGCTAGGTGGTAGAAGCAACACACCATGATTGTTCTTAGAAGAAGGCTCAATTCTCTTCTATGAAATTCAATGAACTAAAACATGCCCATAGTATTGGTCTTAGAAGGACTTAATCTTAATATTATTTTATGAGGTGTGAGATCATTTAGAAATAGATCACTTATTATAGTTGTAATAATGTTGGGAATACTAGGCTAGGATGCTCCAACTTTTGCAACTATGACCAGGTTAGTCACAAGAGTTTTAAATTTCCAAGGAATTCAAACAATGGTGGCTTTAAATAAGGAGGAAAACCTCTAGGGGACCATGATGATGCTAGAACACATGCTCATGTTTATGCTTGACTAATCAACTGATGGAGGAACAACCTAACAAAATGATGGAGATAGAAGGTATGATCTCAAATCTTGAAGTTTTGATTCTCTTCAACTCTAGTGCTAGTTATTCTTTTGTTGATCCTTTAGTAGTTAAAAGGAAAGGGCTTGATTTATAACCCCCTAGCCCAAGGGCCTACTATTATTATTGTTAGTGATAGTATGCTTGTTATAGACCAAGTTTCCAGATCTATTCCTTTAATCATCCAAGATGTTCCTTAGGCTTATGATCTCCATGTCATGAGCTTAGGGAACAACAACATCATTCTAGGGATGGACTAGTTGGTGCATTTCTAGGGTATCCTAGAATATTATTGTAATACATTATTCTTAGAAGCATATAAGGATGTACAAGTGATTATGTACATGAAGCCCCACAATATTTAGATAGACTTGGCTTCATGAAGATATTTTCACCATTTATTATAGAATGATCATTCTTGCTTCGTAGTCTCTATTAGTGAGATTTCTTCATCACTTGGAATTAATCAAATCCCTATAGCATGTGAATTTTCTGATGTCTTTTGGTCAAAATTGCTATGCTTGCCTCCTAGGGGAGAGGGAGAGTTCGAGATTGATCTTAAAGCTAGTACTAAATCTATCTCCAAAGCTCTGCATAGAATGTCACCTATCGAATTGATAGAACTCAAAGTCCAACTTCATGAACTTCTAGATAAATTCTTGATTTTTCCAATTGTATCTTCCTAGAGAGCTCTTGTCCTCTTCATTAAAGAGAAGCATGGAAGCATGAGGTTATGCACAACTATTGATAGCTAAATAAATTGATGGTAAGGAATAGATATCCCTTTCCTTGCATAAATGATTTTTTGACCAATTAATGGAAGCTCAAGTGTTCTCAAAGATAGATTTGAAGTCAGGATACCATCAAGTTCACATTAGAGAAGGTGATATTCCTAAGATAGCCTTCAAGACTTGGTATGGACATTATGAGTTCTTGGTCTTCCAATTTAGACTCACTAATGCTCTATAAATGGTTATGAGTCTCATGAATAGTGTCATGAGGCCATACTTAGACCCATTTTTCATTGTTTTCATTGATGACATATTGGTATATTCAGCATTAGATGACCTACATGAGCATCATCTGAGAATTGTCTTGTAAACACTTAGAGAATAAAAACTCTATGCTCAGCCTTCAAAGTGCTCATTTTGACATTATGAGATCTAATTCTTGGGTCATGTCATCTCATAGGCTAGAATAGTAGAAGATCCTACTAAGATATGAATCATTGGGCATTGGCCTATTCCTAAGAATATCGAAGAGGTGTATAGCTTTCTTGGATTGGTAGGTTATTATCAAAGATTCATGGAGAACTTCTCTCATTTCACTTCACCTCTCAAAAATATATTGAAAAAGGATAATGAATTTCTATGGGATCCTTGTTGTCAAGCTACTTTTGAGAAGCTCAAGAGTAGATTGACATAAACTCAAATCTTGGTTACACCTACCCTAGGTGAACCATTTGATGTATGAACAAATCCATCAAGAGAATGGTATGGATGTATCCTTATGTAGAAGGAAAAGGTGATAGCATATGTCTCAAGATAATTAAAGCCTCATGAGTCACACTATCCCACCCATGATCTTAAGTTGAAAGCAATGGTGTTTGCCTTAAAGGTCTGGCATCATTATCTCTTTGGAGAGAAATTAACCATTTGGACTAATCATAGAGGGCTCCAATATCTAATGAATGAACCACAATTGAACCTATGGCAGAAACAATGGGTAGATTTATAAATGATTTTAACTTTAAGATCTAGTACCAACTAGGTAAAAGCAATGTTGTTGTAGATGCCTTGAGTCAGGTGGCTAGTAACCTTTATAGCATTGTGATCTACATTGATGTGCTAGATGATATCTATGTAGATTAAGGATTTGATCCTTGGTGCATGTAGCTTAAGGAATTTGGTAATTCCTTAGTCACAGTGGATGCATTAGGATAGCTGTGTCATAAGGATTAGGTATGTGTACTTGTTTCCTTGTGGAAATGTGTGCTAGAGGAGGCTCACCTCAATCAACTTCAAATGCATCCAAGTGGTGACAAAATGTACCCAATGCTAAAGAAGTTATACTAGTTACCAAGAATGAAGAAGTAGGCTAGATAATTTGTAGCAAAGTGCTCAATCTACCAACAAGTTAAGCTAGAGCATCAATGACCAAGTGGCTACTTGTACCCTCACACAATTCTATAGTGGAAGTGGAAGGTAATTAGTATGGATTTCATTAGTAGATTGCCTCATACTAAGGATGGTAAGGATGGTATTTTTATGATCATCAATTTGTTAACCAAGTTTGATCACTTTCTTGGTACAAAAACGATAGCTAGTGCTAAGGATGTGGCATTATTATTTATAGCTAAGATTGTTCAACTACATGGCATTCCTTCCAAGATTGTATCAAATCGTGATGCCAAGTTCACCTCTCAATTTTCACAAGCTTTGATGACAAGCCTAGGTAGTAGACTGAAATTTAGTTTGACATAACATCCTCAAAGAGATGGACAAGTTGAACAAGTTAACCAAGTATTAGAAGAAATTATTCATGCACTTTATAGTTTTTAGACTCTTGGGATAGTCTATAACCATTGGCAATGTTTGCCTACAACAATAGCTATTAGGAAAGTTTGAAGGCATCTTCGTACAAGGTATTGTATGATAGACCTTGTAGAACATCATTGTGCTAGGATGTAGTTGAGGATAGACAATAGATTAGCTTTGATATTATCCTTTCACACCATGAAAAAAATAAAGATAATTCTAGGGTAGCTCAAGGTCACTCAAGATAATTAAGTGAGCTATGTAAATTGTAGAAGGAGGCCTCTTGAGTTTGCATTAGGACACAAGGTGTTCATTTGAATCTCTTCACTTAAGGGCTTGATGCACTTCAAATGGAAAGGTAAATTGACACCTCGTTACATTGGTTCCTTTGATATTTTGTAGTGTATTGGAGAGGTGGCATATTGAATGAGTCTACTACCACAAATCTCTATCATGCATGATGTATTCCATGTATCCATGTTGTGACAATATATTCTTGATGAAAGCCATGTAGTAGATTGGTTTGAAATGCAACTTCAAACTAATGCTTCCTATGTTGAATGTCTAATTAAGATTGTAGATCGCATGGTAGATTATCTATGTAGCAAGTTAGTTTTGATGGTGAATATCTTGTGGAGTCATCATGGTTCACAAGAATCAACTTGGGAACTTGAGTCTATTATGTATGAAAATCATCCAAAAATCTTCGACGAGGAGAATTCTTAAGGGGAAAGTATATAAAAACCCACATTTTAGCAAAGGTTAATAATCTTTTACCTTGTAAGAATGATTGACGATGATTAATGATATTAATATTAATTCTTATATGCATTATAAGTTTTCTTACCATATAATAGGGTTTTATTACTTGTGTTTACTTATTATGCATGATTAATTATTTTTACCTATCACTGGTGTGCACTAACTGGGAAAATGAGTTGTGGTAGGTTCTCATGAAGGCTATGGCATGGGCATGATAGGACTATGATGACTATGATGGCCTGACAGGTGATTTATCAATGTAATTTGTAATTTTCATTTTACTTTGGTTAATGCTTATATTAAAGGGAAGAAAGGTAGATGAGTCACATGGGTCTTGGAGGTAGATGAGAGAGGGTAGCTAGGTCACATGAGTTGGGGGTAGATGGAGTAGGGAAGAAGCCTTTAAGTACCACATAGTCCCTTAACCCAAAGCATTCTTGGCCTCTTAGCTCTTGGGTTGGAGAGTTGATAGGTTGAATAAGTGTGAGGAGCTTTCTAGCCTAGGGAGCATGTGGGAAGACTCAAGTAATCAAAGATAACAACATCCAAGTGAGTAATCTTGATCCCCTTTTCATGGTTATTTTAGTTCACCATGTTTTGCACATATTGAGGTTGGGTTTAATTTTAATTGATGTAAAACCTATAGATCTAGCATATTTGGAGATGGATATTACTTCCATGTTTTGAATATGAATTTTCATTGCTAGATTTTTTATTTTTCCTAAGTTAAAGTACTTCTTATCAATGTTACATTTTGAGGGTCTAGGATCATTTACATAGGGCTTGGTAAAATGTATATATATCTCTCTATATTTAGAATATAATTAAGATATATCTATTGTTGGATTCCTTACAAACTTATCTACAACTTTCATGTAGGAATTAGATTGTAATTCATTATAGATAAGGTGCTACAAGTTCTTTGTCCAATGTTATCCAAAATATCAAAAATTTTAATAGGATCTAGAATTAAGGATATCTCTCTAGTTTTATTGTGACTCTGATTCTAAAATTTTACTATGATACCTAAAATGTATATATCAACTAGATCCAAGTAGAAGCATTGAAAAATAGCATGTATGGTTATAGTTATGATTCCATCTTTGGAGGTTATTTATATTTGTCTAAATTTACATACAGATATGATGTAGAGAATCATCTGCTAATATCTTCATATATGTAGCTCAATTTCTTTTGAACTTTTATTAATACTAAGATGTATGTTATCTTTTCAACTGAGGTGGAATGAATTAAAAATATGATCATTTGATAGAGTTATATGATATTTACTTTGTCACTAATTTTGTCTCTATTTCTAATTACCCACAATGTTGGACTAATATCTATTGTTGTGATTCTATGATTGTTTAAAAATTTCTAAAGCTACTATGTACATATGTTAGCTTTTATTTGAATCATTAATTAATAGAAAATTTGTATGTATGTGTGAGTTATGAAAATTTTATTTGTAGTTGTTTAGTTTTCCTTTCTTCTTATTTAAGAGGTTGAATTGTAGTGAAGGTGTTGGGAGATGTGTATCATTTTATGATTTTGATCCTTGGCATTGCTATGTCTCTTTTGAAGTTGTTGAATATTACCAATTACAAATTTTTAAAGGGATATAACTTTTAATTAACTATAAATCTTTGGATATTTTGGACTTGTATTTATTGAGTTTTCTCTTGTGATTTAGTGTTGAATTCTTAGAGGATTTAGATCTATTGAATTGGATTTTGTTGGATTCTTTGAGCAATTTTTTGGAACATGCAAGATTTTTGATCTTGGAATGGTTTTAGAACATGTTAGATTTAGTAGATTTTGAATGGCATGTTGGATTGATGATCCTTTTTTGGCTTATGTAAAAATGATGTTGAGTCCCTCCATCATCAATGTCGATTTATCATCTTTTAATGATTGTGAGATGGCTAGATGATGCCATGATTTAATTGGCTACTATGTCTTTAGATGATGAAGCTAGCACTAAGTTTGTGGCTAGTTAGAGATGAGGCTCCTTGAAGATGTTTTTTCTTTTATTAACCCCCACTATCAATGCATTGATGTGGCTCTTACTACAGGCCCTATCCAATAGGATAGGGTGATCCAGGGCTTACTAGTCTTGTTTGATGCCTCCAGAATGCTAGTGATGGGTATCCACAGGAACACCAAACCACTAGTATTTTTGGAAACCTTGGTAGGGATCCACAAGGATCACTTTGGTTCAAATATTTATGGGAATCCACAAGGACCACCTTGATTCATTGAGTTTAATAATAAATCCATGCACATGGTAATTTGATATTTTTTGGAAACTTTGATTTGGAAAATTCATGACAGCTTTATACACATTGACACTAAGTGTAGTGCATTCTGGCCTCTTTGTTTGTTCGGTTGATGGTTGGACTGGACGAATGTTGGTTTTGGATCATCATGATGATCAAATGGATGGATCCCATACTTTTTGGATAATTTCTTGGAATTTGGTTCTTGGCATGTTTGTGCACTAGATGTTTGTGGTGGTTGTGTATTTGGATATTCTTTGTAGTGATAGATGTATTGTATTGGAGTTTTGGCATATTTGTAATAGATAATCTTGGATGTTGTAGTGGTTGTATGTTTGGATATGCTTTGTATTAATTGTTTTGTAGGTTTCCATGTCCTACCTATCCCCCATGTGACCTATCCTTGGTTCGGTTGAAAGATGGTGTCAAGGTACCTATATTTTTTTTTCTATATAGGTACTTCAGGCTAGGAAGAGTGATGAGTGGCGAGGTACCCCCTACACTCAACCATACTAATACGAGCGTTTTCACGCGTGATCTGGTCAAACTTTGCAGATGGACTAGTTGTGGCACCTAGATAGTTATCCTTAGGTCACAGTTCGTTGTCTTGCCACCTAGACTAGTATTATAGTTGTCACATATGGTTTAGTCCAAAGTGAGGTGTATGATGTGTTCCTAATCTAATGCTACTCCTGAGGGTAATGGAAAGTAATATTATCTAAGCTAAGCTAGGTGAGAAAAGGTAAAAGAATCTAATCTAGCCTAAGTGCGATGAGCATCCATTCCTTGATTATCCATACACATCTTGAACTTTGTGCATGACTACCACTGGGATTACCAAGCATAGATCCTAGGTACACCACTGGGTTACCAAGTAATCACACTTAAATGCTCGTAATCAAGTCGTACTCATTCCACAGCTTAACATGAGATAAGGGTGAGAGAGACTAATTAGGAAAGTAATAAATAATAATTAAATAATTAAATAAACAAAGTGAATGCTGCAATGATGAAGTAATCTTGATCTTTATTGCCGGTCATGTATGTGTCCAAGTACGTCACACTCGAATAAAGGATGTCGTACAATTACATTCACCACACTACGGGCAGACACTGGAAAAATAATCTATCTCTGGAGGGATCAAATTGCCAGAGCTTTGCTACTCCTCACTCCTAAATTATGAAACAAGGGAGAGTCACTTCTTATTTATAGACATTGTAGCAAACTGCGATATCGCGTACATGATATCGCAGGGGATGATACGATATCGTGGCAGACGCGATATCGCGTACACGATATCACATCCCATCATACCCCCATGACTGAATGAAAACTCATCCTCGAGTTACAGTGATTACACAGTAGATAGGTATGAGATTATTAACTAGAAAAATGGAATGATTTTGCAGTGTGGGAAGAAACCAATACACACAAAATGTGCTACAACTATGAAAATTTGGAACTCATGTAGTTCCTAGTGGCGGTGTCTCCTCCATTGGTTCCTTCCCTTTGTCTTATGCTCTAGGCTTTGAGGCTTGATGGCGTTGAAGTATGGCCTAGATCTTCTCCTCTTCTATCTGAGGGTCTTGTGCCATCCATGCTAATGTTTCAATTTTTGACAGAGTCGACACCTCCCATGATCAGGGTAGTTGCAGGAACATTTGGTTGGCCTTGACATACCAAGCCACAAACACCCGTTGTTCCTCCTCATAGGCTCTGGCTTTGTTCTTGTATTTGTGAAGGTTTGTTAGCCATTGAGGCAACTCGGTTGCAACATCCTTCTATCCCTGGTAGCTGGCTTTTACCACCTCAAGTTCAGAATTTGCAACATCTAGTTTCTCCACTAGCTTCTTGTGCTCTGCAAATTCTACTTTGTATTTGATGTAGGTGGTTGCTACCTGCTACTCAAGCTCTAACCTTGGGTGCCCTACTGTTAACATGGCAAGGTTGGCATATCTTAGGTTTCCCAACTCCATGTACTCTATTAAGTCCTAGATTTGCAGGTCCTGGTTCTTAACTTCTGCTTAGTGGGCGAAGGCATATGTGTCCAATATGGGCCACCAATCAGTGTGTTGAGCACTGATAGTGTTGATTTGGGCCTTGGCCATATGGATCTCCTTCTCTAGGATTTTTTTGTACATCCCCACCTGATCCTGGAAGTGCTCCTTCAGCTTTTCATGTCGTTTAGCCTCATTTTTCCATGCGCTTATCTCAATCGCTGACTTTTGACAAATGGCGCATACCTCCTCCATCAAGAGGGTTCGATTTTCTTTGGCTAAATGACTTACATCTTGGTTGACCTGGATAAATTATTCTCATAGTTGATGAAAGTGCTCATCGAAAACGTTCGTTTACTTTTCTACAACGGTCAACCGAAGATTGTCAGTCGCAAGTTGTTTATTTTCTTCTTGCAAGGCCTTGAGTGCCTTAAGATGTGCATGAGTTTGTGCCTATGCTGCGGAGGCATCTCAAATAGCCTTCTCCTTTTCATCCACCACCTTCTTATTCTATGCAATCAAGTTTGTTAGTTGCTCCATTCTAAAGTTTTCTAGTTGGTTTGTAGGAACAAATTGCAAAGGATCTCGTTGTGCTACTTGTAAGGCCACGAGCTGCTCTTGTAGTTTCTGCACTTCAGCTTCAGCATGCTCTGCCCTTACCTCTATTAAGACCAGCTTTCCCTTCATGAAAATGAGGTTTGACTAAATTGCTATTACATCTTAAGGGATGTCAAATAGGGACATCAAAACTTGCCCTATTTGTAGCAATTGATCAAGCATATCCTCATGTTCCGCAGGAGTCATTGAGGTTCTGACCAAAGTTTGAGCATCCCGTGATCCTAAGAGATCTATCAGTGGCACAAAAGGTACATTGAAGGATTCTTTCATGTGGTCTATGACCACATCTGCAGCTCTCGTGGAATTCTGGTGTTGCATGACTACCACAGTGGCCCCTTCACCAGTCTCTAACTACACCTGGAAAGATGCCACGTTTCTTGAGATCTATTGTGACCATCTACTTTCCCCTCCTCCTGTGTGAATGGATACTTACCTCCTTATGCGATCAAATGAAATAGTAGGCTGAATGACATCATTGATGACATGGAAGAGGTTTGCGTCATCACGACTTCCCCAACTGACCATCTCAGCGATGGCCCTAAGATGGCTCATCGATGGTCTGCAGTCTTGTGGCGGCGACAGCTAATCCTGGCTTATGCTGGGCCTTGCTTCTTATTGTTGGCTGGGACCTATGGCTAGAGGTTGACTAGGTCCAGCCATCTGTTCTTCTTCTTGTTCTTCTTGTTCTAGTCTCAGCTCTTCGCCAGTTCTTTTTCTTGGAGCTGGTGCCTTTAGCAATTCAGCATATGAAGTAGTTTGAGCTTTTTGGAGGACGTCATTGGTGTATCCCTGAATACTAGCACATCAAAAAATCTTTCTGATAAGATAGGGAAAAGGCAGCACCATCTGTCCTATCTTTCATTCCTCGAACCGCCTCAGGATCTCTGTCAAATATAGATGGGGTAGGTTAGCGTTAACCTTTCCCATCAACACTGCACATCCTCTAGCCGCATACATCGATATTCTTTTTAGGCCCTTTGTGGGGAAGAGGTGATATGTTCCAATTTTGAAGTAAACTCTCTCTTCCATCATCAATTCACCAAATGCTTTATCTCTACCATAAGCCTTTTCCAACCAATCCTTTCACACATCGGGGTTTGAATGAGTGGATAACCAAGCAACCTAGGGCCCTGTATTCGGAAGGTTTAAAACTTCTAAAATGTCTTGCGCAGAGAAGTCAACTGTCACACCACAAATATTCATAGTGGTGCCTTGCTCCCTATTGTGCCAAAATTGGTAAGTCTCTCCTAGGTACCAGGCACTGCTTTCAGAGAGGATAGGCCATAATGGGGATCCTTTGAGGTGATCCCTAATGGCCTCAGGAGTGAACTCTATGAATGATTCAAAGTTCAATTCCACAATCACCGCAGCGAATATGGACTTCTCATGGATAGCCTGAACACAATCTTGGGGCAACATGAGTTGTTGTCCTGGTTCAGGCTCTAAAGCAGCTCCTCCTTTTGCCTACCTAGACTGTTGTGTAGGAGGTTCGTCTTGATGAATGCTAAATGATTGCTCCTCCTGTTTTGCATGTTATCTAGCAGGTCTTTATCTTCCACCTCTCTGAGCTCGTTTGCTTCCACCTTGGGTAGGACCTTCCTGTTGTTCATGTTTCGGGGCCATCTACAATCACATGGCCAAGCATTAGTAAGGTCATTTTTGAAGCTAAGTTATATCTTACTGCTTACCTTAATTAATGATCTTATGTTATCACATGTGATAGTGCCCAAAAGTTTGTAATAATGAGTCCTGTGACTTAGGTGGTTTCCATTTTAGTTTCCCGGTATACCTAGGGATTAAATGATTTTTAGGCACAATTATTCTAAGTGTTATAGTTAATTACCCTAGCTAATGTCCTTTGAGCGATGATAAATTTCAAAAAATTTAGGCACTTTTCAGCAAGTGTCCCTCCCCCATGACTAAACTGGACACTCTGGGTTCAAGAAGGTTTGAACGAAATTAAAATCGGAGTACGAGCAGGCAAGATATAGTGAAAAAAGCAAGGGTCACTCAATTGCAAGTTGTAGAGAAAAATTTCAAAAATCCCCCAGTGTCAATGGCAAAATGATGCTAAGTGTGGCAAGGGAACACCTATTTATAGGTGGCGGGGACGCGATATCGCGTACAATACATCTAGGGAAATTGGCTATGATCAAGATTCTCTAGGGCAATTGCATTACATCCAGAGGCACGATTAATGATGATGGTGTGGATTTTATCAATAAAACATTAGGTGGTAAGAAAAAGGGTATATAATGGTACATTGGAAGATTAAAATTTAGAGGGATAATAATAAGGGAAAGAAAATTATTGAGAAATTAAGCTGAGTATAAGAAATGGTATGTGTGAGCAATGTCATAAGTGAGAATCACAAAAATTACACAAGTGGATCCTCCCCAAAGCAGGTTGCAGCCTATAATACCCTTGTGTAACCACACTTAAAGTGTCTGTGGGAACTAGAAGGGTTAAATATAATCCACACTAACTCCACAAGACACACACATGTAAATATCACCAGAATGAGATGAAAATTCTATGCTACATGGGACACGAGATACAATTACAAAAACAGTGAGATGAGATGAACTATAGAAAGGGATCGTAGAGATTGGAACATGAGGTAACTGACCAGAGCATAATGAATCCTGCATGTAAAGCATGATTAAGGTGTCATTACCCCATCGTTCCAAGATCAGGACCAAGTCCATTCCTCCAATCAGTGACATCTCATTGTTTCATCCCATGATGAGTGACTATGAGAGTACCATAAAAACAAGGTGTACAATCACTTGGTGTTTTATTCAAGGGAGGAGTGACTTTTGTTTTATGGCACTTTATTTTTCTTTTTCTCTCTTTTTTTAATTTTTTGAACACTGAATCCAGAGAAGCCACCAACCTTCAAGCATGGGTGCATGTCTTTCTAGTGGAACCCCCTAGAACAACATTAATTGTTGAGTGTCTTTTGATTACTCTTACTCCCATTTTCATTAAATCTACAAGGATCTTAGTACAACCGCATTGCATGATAACTCCCACAGAGATCACCAAAGAGAATCCATAAATCCCCTTGATGTCACACCCTAATCATTTCCTCTTGGTCCATCCTTCTTCATTCTAGGTACAAGGAACACAAAATTAATTTTAAGTTTTAAGAATATCATTGTATCATTGAACAGAACCTCTTATTGGTAGAATGGGTGAGTGGGTGTAATGGGCTCACTATCCAAATAATTGATCACTCATGACTTGATAACACAGAACACACCTCAACCAATGATCCACATGAGTGTTTTATTCATAGGTGAGATTACTTACAAAAACGTAAAAAGACAAAAGGATAAAAAGATAAAACAAGAAGTTGAAAAAATGAAAAACTGGAAAAAAAATTGAAAAATCAAAGAAAATGAAAAATATTTATTAATCTTGCTTGTTATTAAAATGGGGGATATCCCCCACAACTAAACGGTTGAGCATAGCAAGGATTAATAAATGAAGGTTAAGGATCCTTGCATGCTGGAAATATTGGAGATATTGGGGTTCACACACTTGATTATAATAAGCATAGTGGGGCACTTTATAGAATGTAGTTCCTGGATAACGAGTTCACCCACTATGATAATTGGGACCATTAGATGATATGCAAGGATTGGGTTAATGCCTTCCATGACTGTGTTCATTGGGTCGTATGGTTGTTAGAGTGTTAGTTGGTGGCCTTGATGAAGTTACATGAGGTGTTGAGTTCAAAGGTAAGGGTGCACCACAGTGTGGAACTTGTGCTGAGTTGGAGGATGCAATGGCCTCGTAGTTGTGTTGTCCCTTCTTATGACTATGTTTGAAGAAAGAACGCTTTTGATGTTGAGGAGGCTTTTCACTGCTGTTAGTAGTAGTAGCACAAGTGTCGTTCGTGGGTTGTTGCAGTGGTGCAAACACCTTAGGAATAGTTGGTGGAAATGTGGAAGGAGGGAAAGGATGAGAATGTTGAAAGTTAGGAGGATTATAAGATACACAAGGTGGTGGTTGTGTTGGAGGCATGGGCTAATATTATTGAGGAGAATGGTACTATGGTGAGATAGAGTAGGTTGGCCTAATTGGATAAATAGGATGTTGAACAAGATAAGCGTTTGGATTCAAATGATATGAAGGGTTTCTCTAGTCTAAGGGTGGATTCCCCCATGACTGGGATTGTTGCCATTGTGATCAAACACAATATCTCTTTATGAACTCTGGATGTAACATGTTTCTTCAATGCTCATGTAAATGTAACAATATTGGGCATTGGCCTTTGGGGTGATCATACAGGCATATGTTGCATTCATACGTATGGTATTCTTGTACATGTGAACACTTAGTACATGTGGTATTTAGGAGATGCTCATAATGCCATATGAATTTATATGTTATTCATAAGTATATGTATATTAATTTTTTTTACATGTTTGATCTTCTATAGCAGAATTTGTATAGATTAGGAATTATGTAGTGATAATGAGAACTTATCATATTTCTTTATGTAAAATGTTTCACATGAGATCATTATTGGAATTTATGATGTCATTGATGTAAGATTTATTTTAGTAAATTCCTATAATTTAAATTACCTATACATATATTCATCTTAATTTAAAAAGAGATAATTTGTTCTCGTTATCTTATCTTTTAATCTCTTCTTCCTCTTGGTCATGGCTTAACCAGACTTCCTTTTGCTGTGTTAGAATTGAAATGATTTCATTACTTTGCCATGGACAACCTTTGTTATCTATTTTTGCCCCATGTAATTCTCTTCATCCTAAGGGTAGGAAGGAGGGTGTTACAATTCTATTTCTTATATCTTTATCAATTTCACTATCTAATTGGAGCATTAGTCCTAGATAGCAAAATTGTATGCGATGAGGAATTTTTGGACTTTGAATTATCACTTCTATTTTATCATTATTTATGCTATTATTGAAATTCATCCATTCTAATAGTAAATAAGTATTAATTAGGCATAGATGATTTAGATAAACATATTGTGACTAGAAAATAAGATGTGGCTTCACAAGTTGTTTATACATGTCTTGAATGACTTCAATATATTTATTAAGGATGTTTTTCCTCTACAAGGATCACCAAATAATATCTCTAAGCCATATTTCATATGCTTTTTGTTGGCACATTTTGGCCATTTCATGGAACAGGTTGGCATGATAAAATTGATTAAAGGTTTTTGTAGTAGAATGTAGTGGTTGTTATTATACATGGTTTTGGAGGCATTGGTAAAACTACCATTGCGGATGCTGTGTATGCAAAAGTATATGACATTTTGGGCTTCAAGTTTTCAGAGGTAGCACTATATGAAAACATATTGGCTGTACAGAATAAAATTTTAGATGACATTTCTGAAATTCAAGCCAGACCTTCCACCAGCACAGATAGGTCCTAACAAGACATTTGAGGAGAGATCTAGATATTGCAATCGCCTCAGTCTACCAATCTCTTTGGGATAGGTCAAAAGAAATCATTATTGGAGAGATTTAAATAGGTCAAAAATGTGAGGTTGCATAAAAATGGGGAAAGCACACCTGAGACATCTAACCAGGACAGGTCCAAGCATACCACAGCAGAGCATCCACATCTGTATCCAAAGACAAAGACGATGATGTAGAAGCAGAAACTCCTAGTAAAGAAGAAACTCTTAGCAAAGAAGCATAAAGCACTATCATCATTATCACTTCATTGGCCCTCCTTTGCATTACTAATGCCATTGCCATTACCATGCATATGGAATTGATACCTTCTTTCTTTCCTTCGTGATTCCCTGGTTTTCTATGAAACTCTTTACAAGTTGGGCATACTGTATAGCATTATAAACACCACGGAAGCACGGATCACGTCAGAAAAGTTAAAAATTTATTACCAATCATAAAAGGGAGGGTCTATAAACAAGAAATTTTAGCACAAACTTTGGAAGGGTCTGTCAACAAGCTAAAGTTTAGCTTGTTTTGGAGTGGCTGCGCTTAAGATGGAACCTGCCTATTATGACTTGTGGATGAACGAAAGGTTAGCCTTTTCTTTCAGGGTGCTGTGTCAAATCACTTCTTATAACTTTCAAAGCACTTTTATTAAGGTGGATCTTGGTCTGCGGATGAGTGAAAGATTTGGATTTTTTTTTGAATGCCTGTGTTTAAGATGAAAACCCATTTTTTACAATTTATAAAAGATACACCAGTCTGTGTTTAAGATGATCACATATCTATTGCCAAGCTACAACATGTAATAATCTAACAGCAAACAATTGTAGTCTTCCAACGTCAAATCCAGCAGAAGATAGAGCTAACATATGTCAAGATCTTTTATGAAAAACATCCCAGCTCCATAAGAAGATATAATATATTTTGTTAATGAGAGCCCATCTTGGAAATTTCCTTGAATGGGTAGATCCAATTCACTTCTACGCGGACAGAACGAGCAAGGATGCTACTTTAGAATAAGCATTTCCTTCATTTCCTACACCGACCATGATGGTACTGATGTACTTTTGGCTACGCCGACTATGTAAGCTACTACTAAAACAAAGACATATTGCAAAGCACCCATCCAACCCTTCATGGCTGATACGAAATGATAGAGGCACGATGTCCACCTTGACCTACGAGTTTTTCAAAAGGAGGAGATACATTAGCTTCATAAGATGGACACCATCGAGGAACTGGATCTGGGCTTGCATCCTTTCTTCCTGAATGACTGTCCATGGACTATGGGAAAAACAAAAAAAATCTAAGCAGGGATTCACCATGTTTTTAGCAGGAATTATTTAATCAAAATTTTTAAATCAATATGTGGAGGTCCCACCATTTATGTCGGAATTGTTATTGGATATAACTACCATGGAATAGCATTTCAGTTTAATGCATTTTGCAAGTTCAAATCCTTCAACTCGCAGATGATTTGGACAGATAGAGGCTGATGGTAGGTAGGAAGTAAATCATGGATCCCAAGCATAAGATAGATGGACAAATATTACACACGTACATATATATTTATATATCAACCCATCCATGTATGCATCAACTCCATGGTTACTATCTCTATTACTATGATTTAAATAACAATAAAATATTTTATGATTTAAAAAGGGGAATTTGTGCAACAATTGTTCAAAGTCCCATGTGAATTGAACACTTGTCAATTATGATAATGGTGGTTATAACCACTACAAAGGCCACTTGTCAACTTTTTTATCTCTATGGTGACCACTTGGCAACTAAATGGGACACTTGTCAACTGCAGCTTTTTTATCTCTATGGTGGTTATAACCACCCAAAATAGTTGTAACTTACCTAACTACCTATGAGACCCTATAAAAGGGCTTCAAGGATAGGAAGGGAGGATAACACTTGGGGTCTCACTTTGGATCATGTAAGAGCATTGGAAAAGAAGACATTGTGAAAGATTGCTTCTAAGATGACTTGCTAAAGACAACATTTTAGCCTCTTTGTCATAGTCCTGGTAGTTATGCTTATGATTTTTTATTTTGTTTAAATTGTTTAGCTAGTGGTTTAGATAGTATCATGCTTGGCAAGTAATTTTGGGATTTTTAGATTGCTCTTATTGTTCTTGTTGCATGATAGAAAATTTTTATTAAAATTTTGCCATAGAAGAGCTTGTGTTTGAAAGCCTTAAGAGCATTTTAGTAGTAGATTTTATTATTGTGCAATGTATAAGAATTGCTATTGAGATTGTTGTAAGAGAGCCTCTGCATGTAGTTAAGCCGTTGAACAATTCAATAGTCAAGAGGGTTCAAAAAATCTTTGATATTTTGATAGGACCCAAATAACTTCTTTTATCTTTAAAGTGAATCTCCGTGGTATTTTAATTAGAAATTTTCAAGTCTTTTGAAGGTTCTGTTAAATGCAATTGTTGACATCCATTATCTAGCCAAAATAGAGTCTCATACATGATAGTTTACGCAGCA
>MNCI01037051.1:1146587-1271622 GCA_015680685.1 Gnetum montanum | reverse complement strand
CCCAATCGTTTCATTTTTCACAACTGCACACCGCAATAGCACACACACATATTCACATTAACTACTGAGTCTATTTGGAGGTATCTGGGCCTTGGTGTTTCCAGAAGACCAACAAGCACCTAAATCTTGTTCGAGGACACTCGTTGGCGGTCGCGTCCCAAATGGTCGCCAACACTTTTCCTTAGTCACTAAAGATCATATGTAGATTTTCTTTGTGTTTTCTAAATTTCTTCATCAATTATCCTATTAGGAAATGGGTCTCTATATTAAATATCTATAAAATAAATTCAAATTAACATTCAGATACTATTGATCCTTCATAGTATAGCTCGTTAGATTGATCCTTCTATAGTTTACACAATTTTACACATTTCTTTTATTTCTGTGGATAGGAATAACAATGCTTATTCTTAAATTGTTAAGCATATTTTCATCCCTTGAAATTTTATTAAATAATTTTGTTAGCTAAGGAACTCTTGTATCATTTAATACTTTCTAAGATTCCATAAGAATGTTTATTTGGTCAAGTAGCTTATCTAGTTTTCATCTTTGATAAGGTTGTCTTCACCTCAAAGAAGGAAAATTCATTAACCAAATCAAAATTTTGGTTTCTTTCTTAGATGTCTTCTCTTGGAAATTCATTTTTTAATAATTCCTAAAAAGAAATTTTTTATCTATCCAAAATTTAATTGTCTTTTACTAAATTTTTTTCCTTTGTCTCCTTGATGGATTTAACATGATCAATGTCTTTACATTTCTTATTTTTAAGTTTTACTAATTTATAAATAGATTTTTCTCCATCCTTTGTTCTTAATTTCAAATAAAAGTTATCCAAGGCTTACATTTAACCTTGGCTATTTCTATTGTTGCCTCTTTTTCTCCCATTTTATACATCAACCTATTTTCTTAGTTTTTGCTTGATTGATATTGCATAAAGCATTTTTTTTATATTATTTTGGATAGCATGTTACACTTCATCAATACACCATTGTATTTTCTTTGGGATATGTTTCTTTCTTTTGTTTTACCAAAAATGTTATTTTTAACTTTATGAATGCAACTATTGATCCTAAATTAAATTTTCAAAGAACTTCTAATTCCTAGTGCCTTCTTGAAACAATTGTTCTTTGAAGAAGATGTGATCTTCCTTTAAATTCAACTATTTTATGCATTTAGTCCTTTTTTAACACTACTTTTGAAGCTCTATATAGCTAATTCCATAATAATTAGTTGATGCTAAGTTGCAAGGCTCTATCTAGGTACGACCTTGTGGTCTTTGCACATGACCCAGTCTCTTTTTTATAATAAGAAGTAATTAACTTATTTTTATCTATACCACTATTATATGTAATTAAATTTTCCATCCTCTTCTAAAAATAATTATTTACAATTGCAATGTTACAAGCCCTCATAAATTGTAGTAGTAAATCTTTTATATCATTATGCTCTCCAAATTCATGTCCTCCATAAATCATGTCAAATCTTAACATAACCATTAAAATTCCCTCCAATGTATAATCTTTCTTTATGGGGAATTTCTTGAAGCATCAAATCCATTGAATGTTAAACATCTTACTTGATGAAGATTTCCATGATAATTTGTGAAGCATATATGTTGATGATCTTATTTCTATGCACAAATTTGTAACCTTTTTCTAAATCTTAAGGCAATGTTGATTCTTCATTTTTTCATGGCATCAATGATTTCAAAGTTCTTTTTAGTAAGAGCACCAATGTTTCAAGTTCTTATCTAAAATGCTTGGCCTTTCTTCTTTACTCACACCTCTTTATAACATGAAAACCCTTGTCTACCTATACTAAGTAATAAATTTTATTTCTCATACATTATTTTCCTTTCAACTTTGAAGATGCTTTGTTTTCTTTAATACACTTACTAAGTAAAACATTATGTTTCTTATACATTCATGGGCTCCTAATTCAATAAAATAAAAATTAATAACGTTTACGAAAGCTTTTAAAGCATCTAATTCCCTTGTTTTCTTGATTTTTTCAAATTTTTTGAAAAGTAATTTTATTCTAATAAAAACATCTTTAAGTACTAGATCATAAATATTGCATCACTTTTAAGTGTACAAACAAGATAGAAAATTAAGGGAAATGATTCTATTATATATTATTTTTTACATAAATCACAATGTACGATTAGACTATTCATTTAAATTATTTCTCTACTAAATTTCACATACTTCCACATATAATCTATCATGTATTTTTTTTTCCATAAATTTTAAAGTTACACCTTCATTTTCTCCTAAGAGTAGTTGCTTAAATTCTGATTTCATTTATCTTGAAAATATTTAAAATCTTCATTCTTTTTGTCATTTTAAATAGTATGATATTAACTATCAAAATTTGAAAATGCCATTAAAAAGGAGTTTTGTAAATTATATTAGATAAAAAAAAGTACTAATGTTAATAAAACTAGAAAAAAGAACATATAAATTTTTTAAGAAACTCATCATATATTCTTTTTATCTTTTTATTAGGAAATAAAAAACCTTTATTCCATTAATTAGAAATTATAGTATTACTGAAACTTTGGAAATTTTAGTTGTAATTATGTATATGTTATTTCAATGGTAAATGTGCATTGACAATTTTAGAAGTAAAAGACATCTTAAAATATAATGTTCAATAAAATACATACTAAGAATAATATAAATATATAATGACTAAAACTCCTAATAATTTGACTATAAGTAGATCCTAAAACACCCTAAGACATATAGTTAATGTGATATTTTGGAAGAAGTATAAAATGCCTATGTATGACTATATTGACAAACTCTTATCTAAAAATTTTTATAATAGCTTCTTTAATAATTTCATAGAAAATATTATAAGAACATTTTTAATTATAAAATAAATTCAAACATACATAATCTAAAACTTAAGATACTTTGGTGAGATTAGCATTGGCTATAGGGCTAGGAAGATATGTTACCCATGCCTGAAGATATCCCTATAAGCAATGTTCAATTTTTCTTAAATTTTAACATTTAAGTAATTAATTAATCAAAACTAATTTCTTGTTTTCTTTGTTAAGTAGTGATGTTTTCATATGATTTTTGTGGTCCTATGGTGGTAAGTTTGAATTGATACAATGCAATGTCTCTTGCAAACATATGGACTTAGTCTAAAACTTGGATGGATAGGTATGATGATCATTTTAATCACAATTAACATAAAAACATATCACAAACATGGTAAGGTACCTCATGTTCATTTCCCATTGTTCACCATACTATTGTATGCAATTATGTACCTAATAGGTTTGTATAGTATATTGTAAGATTCTAACTAGATGGTTGTATGCTATTTGGAACAAAGGTATGATCTACATTTAACTTCTAAGGTGTCTATGGACATCTATAGGAGTGGTTATGTAAGGGCATTATGGTAGGAGCTTGCTTTGTGAAGACCTACTTACATGACTTTTATTGATCATGGCTCTAAACCAAAACCTCACATCTTCAAGGATATCATGAATGGATTTTATAAATTTATGCATGATTTTAAGATAACATTTTATTAATTCTAATTAAATTTTTATGCCTTTATATAGAACTATCATCTAAATTTAATATTTCGTGGCCATTTTAAAACCTCATGATTTTCAATGTTCTTGTGCATTTGCAATATCTTATAAAACAAATCTTTAGTCTCAATTCTTTGAAAATTTTTGATCTCCCAAAGTTAAGCTAATTTATCATGGTAGCTAACAATATGATTTTTGAAATTATTTTAACAACCCATTTTAAACATTATGATAAATAATGGCAAAAAAATTTTAAAAAAAACTTAATGATTGTAGTTACCTTAGAGCCTTGGAAATGTTATTTTGCAATCATCTTGAGCCTAAATTCTAAATGTTTTCAAATTGTAAGCTAACTAAGGATTCAAAAAGGTTTAATCATTAAGGAGAAATTTCCAAAACTGATGTTGATCCTTTGATGATTGTAGATGATACGTAGATAAATGTCTGAGATTAAAGGTCTTTTGCAAGGAAAATAAAAAAGACCAATAGGAGGACATGCCCATGGATAAGTAGCACATACAAAAATTAAAGCTCAAAAATCACATGTTTCCTAGCTAGAAATCCATGCATTGCTAAGGAGAAATTTTAGTCCATCATTCATAAAGTTTACATAAAAAATAAAAGAGGCCAAAATAATAATCATGGTTGGAAAAAAATTACCATCTCTAGTGATAACCTAAAGATTCATCATCACCAGAGTTTTAAGGACTTCTACAATTTTGTAAACTTTGATGTTTCTCTAATATTTTTATTATTTTATAATACATTCACTTGAATAAAATTTTGTAATGAAACACTCAATTTTGATAATATTAGTCAATTTAGACTTTGTTGCTCCACAACTCTTGTAATGAAATTTTGTCCAATTTACACAACTTAAGAACAAGTCTTTAATGAGTCATGGGGGTATGATCAAGCACCATTTAGTCAAGTATATTAGTTAGTTGTGATATTTCAAACACTATATCACAAGTGCTACATCACATATACATTGATGTATCCCCGTTGATGCAACTCAATTGGCTATTACATCATATATACTATGTTGCCTCTACTATATCATAGATGTTATATTATATTTGTATTAATGTATCCTTCTTAATGTATCCCCATTGATATAACTTGAGATGAGTTAATGCATATGTGTCAATGCAATATCCATATTTTCATATAAATATATGAGCGTTCATCACATGTTTTTCATCATTTGGTCAATAATATAGTTAAACTCTTGTAATTTTCCTTCATAATCTTAGCAAACAATTAGTGAGTAGTTGTAGCTTGGATTTGAGTCAATTGTATAGCATATTATTTGAGTCAAATCATACCTATATACATTCCATGAATGGTAACAAGATTGAGATTAATTCATATTCATTACAACACTTTAACTTGAAATAGATTTTCTTTTAATGCAATTTACTTTTCATTTACTTAGTTAATATTCACATTTTTATTCATATTAATCAATTTGCAAAATGAGTATGAATAGTTTCAAGCATAAACACATATTCGCTTGGTAATCACAAAAACATTATTTCTTGGTTCATCTAATAGCATAACACTTGGTAATCCAAGCAATGGATATGTGAGTTTAGAACATGTACAATAAGCTAAAAATGATTATTCATTATCCTTAAGATAGTTTAGAATTTATCTTCATGTTATTAATCAGATTAAATAATTAATTTCTATGTTATTATTTAGTTTAGTTTAAGGCCCCAACAACATCATAATCATATGTCTTACTTTGGACTAAACTATACATGATAAAGCTACTACTAGTCCAAGTGCCAAGACAACAACCTGCAATCAATGCTTAATAATCTAGATACCACATTAGTCCCATCCAAGAAATTCGAACATATTACATATAAATACTTATGATTCATATGGTTGGGTGTAGGGGATACTTGCTACTCATCACTATTGCTATTCCCAAGGATAGTACTAGTGATTTACATTAGCTATATTATAAACAATTGATGTAAAAGAATTACTAATTTATCTTTTCAAAAGTATTAATATTTTAAGCCACACATGTTACTGATAAAAGACACATCTTCTTCACATAGGACTAATAGTTCATCACATAATAATCATGGTAGGAGAAATGATAAGATTTATACTGAAGAGAATTAGAGTGAACCACTACAAGTAGGGGTCTCATATGCTCATTTTATCCCTTACTACATTCAAAGACTATGTTCAATTATCATAGACAATGTGAAGTCCTATCCTTGAATGTCATGACAAATGTCAAATATACAATATATTAAACAATATGCATAATAAGATAATATAGCAAATGTTAAATATATGTAACATTCAACATTATGCATAAAGGAAATAATAAAGAAAATGCAGGAAGAGAAAGGAAAGAATGCTTTATTAATATGGAATAGTGTATCTGAATCATGCTCTAAGAGTGTTCCTTGGGATTTTTTTCCTTTGGCATCTGTCCCTTGGAGGCAATCTAGCACTACCACCATGGTTAGGCCTAACACCTAGTCAAAAGGGATGGCTAGCCCACTTCATGTCATGCTTCACCCAACTCTTGTGACTTGCTTGTACCATCTCTATTAATCCATGCTGGCATGAACTCTAAGCCTAGGTATAAATGCCTTAGTTCAAACCTCCAAATGTCACTTCAAGAGACCCATCTATTATTACAACATGCCCTTTTAGGTCTTAATTACAACTTGCCTTTCAAGTCTTATTATTATAACAATAACACTTGTTATGAAAAGGCACCATCTTCATTAGGTAGCAGCATCATTTGGGAATGGGGACATGATAATCTATCACCCTTTAGTTTCATTCATCCTCAAACAAGTCCATGTTCATTACCTCTTTCTAGCTCCAATGCTTCTGTTATGATCCTGTGCTCCAATAATTTGATTTCTCCTTTGAACTTGAAGTTGTTTCTTACTTATTCTGCAAACAAGACATATGTGAGAAAAATGTATGGAAAATTAAATATTACTTTCTTAATACTTACTTTATTTTCTAAGATAATTACAAGAGCTGAATCAAAGATCTACCAACCATTAATCACCAATCCTAACCATGGTCACATAAAGTGCAACTTGTATCTGGTTACCAAGTGAAGACAAGGAAAATCGTTTATTTCCAACTTGCATTACCTTAGATATTTTACTTATCTAATTTAAAATATAAAGTAAATAATAAATAATATTTATTACAACTAAGGGTGAGATATTTTTTAATCTTGATCAACCTTATGAATTGATGGAAGCAATTGCAATTCTACCATAAGTGATATATGATTAGATAGTTTTTTTCGGGATGGTAAAGCTTGATCTTAATTATTCTCCACTTCTTCTTTAGAAATTAGCTCTAGTAATTTGTTAACTTGGAAGAATCAGACATCAAACAAAATATAATCTAAAGTCTCAATGAAAAATGTTGTTAATCCATCCTCATTAATCATAGCAAATAAATTGTTAAACTATGGTTCTTAATGAGTACTATCTATCAAGATCATCTATTCCTAAATTCTAGAATTTAATTTATCTATTGAAGATTCAAGGTAAGTATAATATGCATTGGCTAACAGAATTTCATGTTAAATTGATGGAAACATCTTCTTCAAATTAGGTTCATCTTCCAAGGATCCCTTTACAAATCCATATTTTAAGAATTGCTAGACACCACTTCCAACTTTTTCATTCAAGTCCCCACAAAGATTAAATGGAACTGGATCAATATAACTTAGGAATAACTTATTCTTTAAACTTTCTTCTATTTTCTTAATCAAGTATTCTCCTTGACACAGTCTAACATCTAAACATGTTGGTTTGGCAATTAAATGTATTTTGACTATGCATAGATATCTTCCTGATGGATGGACTTTAGAATAGTAGCAAAGGCTATGTGAATTTTCTGAAACCTTGACTATTTTTTCCTTTCCATTACTTGAAATACTAGAATTTTAAAAATCATATTTTCTAAAATCCATTCAAATCATTATACCAATTCAAAATTGGCTTCTTTATAAAAGATTGCACAACCATCCATGTTGTGATTTCTGTAATATGCTAATCTGTACAACTCAAAAGAAGAACTTTCATAAGAATCTTTTTGCTTGTAAATACCTTTGTATCTCATCTTTCCCAAGTCTGGTTAGAATTGGTAAAGAAATTCCCATGGCAAAACTTATTGTAGGCATAAAAAATTAGCATCCAAAACTTGTAACTCTTCTAAAATGTGTGGATATTGATATTCATGCTAATACATGGCCCATGGTGAACATAGTAGATGTTGTTTTTTCACTCACTAAAGATCTTGCAAACACATTGTATGTTGCAACTTTTATTGTCATTCTTGAATTCTCTTCTAGATCATTACTCTTTATTAGTATCATACACCTTATGGAAACAAGATTTTGAGTCTCCATTTTGTTCTACCATATGCTTTAGTTGCAGGATGGATTAATATAACCTTTCTTAACCATTGAAGACCATCCTATTTTTTCAACTGATTCTTAGCTCATTTTGGTAATATATTATATAATTTTAGTAATATTAACTACATTATATAAATCTTAAAAGCCTTACTACCTCCCTTTAAGACACTAACTCTAGCAATGTAACTAATGACATGCCATAGTAATCTTAAGCCTATCTGCAAGGGTTAAATACTAGATCTTAAGGTCCAAAAAAGTTAAATTCATGATATTATCAAATTATTAGCTACCTAGATGATAAATCTAACCTTATCATTGAGTTCAAAAGGATGAAAAATGTTGAAAATAGCTATTCAGATCTTGAAAATGGATGTCGTATACTCGAGTTGTGTTAAAATTAAACTTTTGAGGGTGTTAAGGCACTATATCAAGCAAGGGGTGAAAACTAATTTTTAAGATTTCATGGTTCTAATATGACTTCACCATTATTTCTATATGGTTGAAAAATATAGGAAACAACTCTTTTTTCATTAAAAAAATACTTCTAAAATCAAATGTTATGGATTTTGGAGTTCACAACCTTTTTGGTGCAAAAAATGAGACCTCTTGAGAGGTCACCCATCCTAGTACCACTTTAGAATGAGCATGCTTAATTATAAAATTTTCATCTAAGTTGTTACCAAGGTGTCAATTTCTATTGTTAAAAATTATTTTTGCATGTTTTCAATTTAAATTAACAATTTGATGATGGAAATTTCAATTTTTCCATCAATTGACAAGTAATTCAAAATTTTCGTCAGGTGACAGAGAATTTGTCATTTCGTGTCAATGACAACAATGGTCATGGTATCTTGGGTGACTACTAAGCAACATTGGCAACCAAGCTAAGCACATATGAAGGTAGTGGTAGTGTAAGGCGGCATTGTTTGTACATTCTTTTGTTTGGCGGAGGCTCAACAGGGCCTACACATGGGTTACATTAAAGGCTAATGCAGCTTGTGCAAAGGGCTAGCATGGCCCATATGGCATCAACACAACCCTTGTAAGGGCTTGCACAACCCTAAATGAGGCTAGTGCACCAATGCCAACATCCACATGACCCTCAAAGGACTGATGTAACCCTAACCTAGGCCTACATGGTCATTCCTAGGGCTTGTGCGACCTCAAACAAGGCCTGTGTGATCCAAAACGATGCATGTTCACATGTTTCAAATGAGGGTTTTTTTTCTAGCATCAGAGGGGGAGGTAATGATCGATGACAATGGAGGTCATGATCAATGGCACGCAAGGTGATGATCAATGGTAGGGGAGGCGATGATCGACAACACGAGAGGCAATGATTGGTAGCAGGGGATGTGATGATTGATAATAGGATAGGTGATGATTGGCATCATGAGAGGTGATGATCAACAGATCAATAGGAGATGATAGGTGGTAGGCAAGGTAATGATCGATGACACAAGAGGTGATGATTGATGGTGTGATAGGTGATGATCGGTGATGTTGAAGGTGGTTGAGGGCATGCACACAAGGTAGAGAACATGGTATAGGATGGCACATAGGCACAACAGAAGGATGCATAATTGTAAGACAACCATGGTTGGTACCATAGGTCATGCGATTGAAGGACACATGGCATAGGCTATGGCTCTACCTCTTCCAACCCTACTAGGGTTAGGGTTTGAGGTAGTGACAACAAGTGAGCAAGGGTTTCTATGCATGGTAGTGGCTATGTGATAGGTAGTGCATAGGGGAGGAGAATGATGGGGTAGAGCAAGTAAGCATAGAAATGGAGCATCATGGCACGTGACCAGAACAAGTGCATCATAGAGGTGAAGTGGCATGGAGTGAGGCAAGCAACATGGCACATGGTAGGAGCTATATGCAGCCTATCTGTTGCAGTGGTCCTATTAAGCCTGATGTGACCTATAGGGCCTATGCAGGCCTTGCAAACTGATGCACCTTATAAAATAAATAAATATATATATATATATATATATATATAATAAAACTAAAGGGAAGGGCCTGGGTTTGAATCCATGACCTCTTGTTCAATTTTTTTAAAAAGACCTTATTATTATTATTTTAATCCACCTTGCCTCAATAGTTGACATGGTGGTTCAACTAATGATAAGGTTTAGGTTCAGTGCTAGTAAATGGTAATTCTTGGTTGATTCTTGAACCTAAAATTTTTACCTTTTTTAATAAATAATAACTTAATAATTTAATATTATATTGATGCATGCAAAATGAGAAACTTTAAACATCAAGATCTCTCAAACTATAAGTCCAATCGAGATGAAATTTGTATCGTTGGAATCATCCTGATGAGTACTATGCATTAGACATAGTATTAGGGTTCAAAATAAAATTTGAATTTTTTGATATTTTGAAAGGTTCATTAGCTTATTCCACCAAAATGACATTGCTAGGTTAATGTATGGAAGACGTGATGACTTATAAATGACTCTAAGTTACTTAGGATAATGGATTTCAACAAAATAAGATAAATTCATGTCATGGTTACTAATGTTTTGGGACAAACTCAAAAATGACCTTAATCAATTAATATTTATAGTATTAAGATGGGTAAGAGTTACCTAGACTAGTATATCCCTATCTTAACAACATCTCTTGTAACTGATGAATCCTAATGAGGAGTAATCATATCTTTATTGGTCAATGATATCCATGAAAGAATTTTGTTGGTTTGTTGAATCTTCATCTTTCATAGATGTCTAATCCATTATTCATGAAATCAATGGAATTGTGTCTTGTGGCTTACATCTCAAAGATATGGTAGATATGGTGATGATCAATGATTTTTCCTTTTGTTGTGGCTTCATGGTTCATCATCAAGTTCATCGTGTAGTTAGCTATGGTTTTGAATGGCCCTTAGGTCATGGTTTTCTCCAATACCAATTATGACATCTTGTCCTTGGATGTCATGTAAAATGTCAAATATATGATATATTAGACATTATGCATAAAAACACAATATACCAAACATTAAATATATATAACATTCAACATTATATGTAAAGAAAATAATAGATAAAATGTATGAAGAGAAAGAAAAGAATGCTTTATTGATATGGAATAATGTATTTGGATCATGCTTTGAGAGTGTTTCTTGGGATTTTCTTCCTTTGGAATCTATTCCTTAGAGGCAATCTATCACTTCCACCATGGTTAGGCCTATAACCCAGCTAGAAGAAATGGCCAATCCACTTCATGTCTTGCTTCACTTGGCTTTTATGACTTGCCTATATGCTAGCACAACCTCTAAGCCTAGGTATAAATGCCTTAGGTCAAACCCTCAAAGGTTACCTCAAGAGACATGTCCATTATTACAAGATTTCCTTTTAGGTATTAATTAAAACTACCCTTTTGAGTCTTGTTAAGATAAAAATAACACTTATTATGAAGAAACACCATCTTCATTAGGCAGTAGCATCATTTGGGAATGGGAACATGATAGACAATCCTACAGGAGATAGAACAAGTCCTAGAATAAGGAGGACCTCAAGGCTTAGGATCTCCAACAAACCTAGGAGATATGAATCAAGGAACCATAAGGGAAGATATAGGAATCATGGTTATTTTCTCAATTCACCATCTTTCTTTTCATCCTCACCATCTAGTTTTGATAAAGATGAAAGTAAGTATGGAGATAGATCTCTACTAAGAGGTCAAGATACATATAGAAATAGAGATAAACTACAAGATACAAGATAGCAAAGAAAGCATAGATGACACCATCATAATTAGACCAATAGAAATAGAGATAGGAATTATAACCATGACATGTTTGATGATGATAAATCCTTGTTAGCTACTAGAATCATGATACAAATTAATAAGGTAGTTAGAATATCTCATAGGCATCAAAGGGAAAGCCACACATCTTGATATGAATAACATTCTTAAATTTGAGAAAGGTTATAATTTATATTTGCAATATTATTTCAAAGCCTTCCATGATGCCAGAACCTTGCAAAATATTGAAAGTAAGTGCCAAATGCATAAGCTCTTTCCTATGATACTAATAGAAAAATCTGAAAGTTACTATAGATTGTTGAAACTAGATTCAATCACCAGTGGTCCACAATACTTGAGCTCTTTAACAAGAAATAGAAAACCTATTCAAGAGTCTCTAATCTAAGAAAATAAATCTAAGGATAGAAGCAAGAGAACCATGAATCCCTTTATGTGACTTGGGTATATACTATTCTCTACTACTCAGATATTCAAGACATGAATTTTCTCAAAAATGAAAAGCTTAGTCACATAATAGATGGGCTTCCTACCAAAATGAGGGAGACTTCATCTTTTGACATCTTTGAAAACTTATTTCGCCTTCTTGTGAGTATCTTATGAAATCCTTATTAAATAAGCAAGTCCAACACTTTAATCTTTTATAATCCAAATTTTTTTTACTATTAAAAGTTTCTACTTGAAACTTTTGCATTTAAAAATTTTATTGCTATCTTAATGACACCTTATCCAACTTCTTGCTATGATACCAATTTAAGTTTAATTTAAAAGTAATAATAGCTTTATTTAAACTAAAATTCAACTTTAATATCAAAATAAGAATTTAAAATATGCCAATTAAAATAATAGAAACAACTCATATATAGAACTCTAAACAAGGAATATAAAACATGTGTAAAATAAAAGAATACATTAGATGAAGACACAAGTAAATAATTACAATGGACCTCAATTAAAATTACTATATGGTTTAAATTCCTAATGGAATTTTAATTAATTTTTAGCTCATATACAATAAAGAAAGCACCTAGGAGAGAAACACAATTAAGATTTATAAAAAAGGATAGAAAGGTAAATCCATACTAAATTAAAAGGTTCTTTTACTAAACAAGGTGAAAAAAAACTAATGAATCAACCTTTTTCATGCTCAACAAAAAGTGATTTTTATATTATCGTCAATATTTACCATAGAAAATTGATCCTACAACATGTTACTTATTTCATTATATAAATGGTACGATACATTCACACTATTGATGTGCTATAGGAAACATGGTAAAATAATAAACAAACATAAAAAAATCTAATTTATTACCTCAAAATTTAACCTAAAGTTAGTTAAGTTATTTTTAGATAACATTCATGAATTGCCCATAAAAAAAGGAATAGCCATGTTAATGTAATAACAAGAGAGCACTCTTACTTTATTTAGCATGATTAGGGTATGTAAGGGACATCGTGATATTACATTACTTCATTTGAATTGTATTATTTGTAATTTAAGTTATAAATATCCAAAGGTGATATAATAAGTGAATCATAAGTTTATAACATTATAGCTGAACATCCTAAATCATTTTTATAAGAAATATATACTATAAAATTTTAATGCTTTTAGTATATAATCATTTGGTTGTAACATTACTTGAGTTGTAAATGTTCCTAAATTTGCAATATTCATCCAAATATTATGTAAATAAAAATTTTAAATATAATTGTAAATTACATACAAATTATCATAATTTCATTAGTTTTTTTATTCATTTTAAAAAGGTTCACATATACCACACAACTAACAAATAATATTTTCATTAAAAAATTACTCATTAAATTATAAGATTTTATCCTTCATATTTTTTTTAACATGAAACACGTATCATTAGAATTCATTTTTTTCATAAAGATTACATTTAAAGAATCTAGTTTAATATCTAAGAAGTGAACATTTGATAAATAATAAATAGAAAATCTTAAGTCTAATGATAGTAATAAGAAAATAAAAAAATTTCTACAAAAGAGGAGATAAAAGCAATTTAAATAGTTATTTTGGCTGAGAGGCCAACTCGTCTCATAGGATGGGGGGAGGGGAAGTGGATTTGTTGCCCTCCAAGTAATGCCCTCCACATCATGTGCCACATAAGATCCCACAAAATGGAAAAAAACATGAATCAAAGAGCCACACCTTTTCGTATTCCCGTTGCGCAGAATGTAAACCAAAGAGCCATAGATTTTTGTATTCCCTTTGCACACATAAAAAGGCCAAATGCAAGAAAATGTAAAAATGGAATGGGAATGGGAATGAGAATTCTATTTCCATTCTATCTCTATCTCCATCTGCAACTATTGCTGTAGGCCGCCTAGCCCAACTGAACCAGCTTCGATGACGCCAGCTTTGGAGCTCTACTAGAGCATTGGAAAGGCACCTATGATGGTAGCCCATGCTTCAACTGCAATAACAAGCTCATCAGAATGTGCTTCTTCAACCAAGATAGAAATAAGGTAGTAGGCCATTCAACCCTTGCTGCATCCTCACTCAACACCGAGGGCCACGACATGCACATGTCATCAACAATTGTTGGCAATGCCGTGGTTGATGTCAACGTGCTCAGCAATGCCAACGACACTATCCATGGCCTGGCATGGCTTGCACAGATCGCCATCTACAAGGTCTAGTGGGACTATGGCTACTTTAGCTCCGATATCCTTGCTTCCATGGATGCCACTTTGTTTGACGACATTGACATGCTTTCACTCTCACTTGGTGACAACCCATAGCAGTACTACACCAACTGCATCTCCATTGGCACCTTCACCACTGCAATCCACTACCACATCTTTTTCGCTTGCTCGACCAGAAACTCCAGACACAACACTGACATTGCCTCAAATTTCATGCCCTAGATCATGACCATTGTTGCTAGTACCCTTGACCATGACTTCCCGGCCATCATGGTGCTTGCCAATGTCAGCGAGTATGCTAGAACCTCACTCTACTCTGGGGAATAGCTACTGGAAGATTCAAATCTCACACTCATCTATGTTGGAAACACCAGCCTTGATGGCGATAGAAATGTGAACTTCTACACCTATGGTAGCTTGGACCCCAAAGGTAGAGGAGGTGTGAATCATAATACAATTTTTGTTATAATAGCTAAAATATCCCTTCATTTAGGTTTCTTTTCTTGATAAAATTTATATATGAATTAGGCCAATATGTTTCTTGAGTAGCTTTTTCTGAATGTATGTTTTAAGCATAAAATTTTGCAAGCAGGGGCAGGATGAGGGGTAGAGCCAGAGACATTTGAGAAAGGATAGTAATGGCTGCAATTGAAGCTACAACCTAAAGGGAAGGGTCTTCTAAAGTTTCTGTGTCAACAATAGCCTTTGGTTATTGGAATCTCTTTCTAGAAACAAACTTTCTGCCAGTCTTTTTATGTGTATTTTTGTTAATTTTTTATAATGAATTGTAACATGTTGAACATTACATTTTGATGATTTTGTCCAATTTTCATAGTTTCACTTCAATCTGAGCTCTTCTATCATCAGTACTTAGCATGCTTTCCTATACATTTGCATTCCCAATGAAAAAACATTCCAAAGTTTGGTTCTGTTATTTTTTCAATGCTTTCTAGAGTGGCAAGAAATCTGAAATTGTAATTTTCTACTACTCTCTTGAGTAATATTCTTTTGCTACACCATTTTTCAATGTAAAGGAACATTTGTAAGTTCATGTTCTCTTTATCTCTTTGTATATTTTGTGTAGGTTTTATCATGTCTATAGCTATGCTTTGAAATTCAACAGTTACCATGGAGTAGATGTGTTTAGTTGTTATGATTGTGACTACTTTTTCATTTGCAATATGCATTTTAATAAAATGCAAAAGTGTTAGCATTTTTTCTAGCACATCAAAATTATTAGCCAATTTGAGATGTCAGCTTAACTTTGGTCATAATTTTAACATTTTTTCCTGCTTATTGGGAGGACTTAAAGAGTTCAAATTTGATAATTTCTTCTTACCTTCTTGCATGCAGTGAGGCCTTTTCTTTATGTACATATTCTTTTATTGATGGAATCTAATGGATGATGTGGTTGTTAACCTAGTAAATTTTATAAACGAGAACTTCTGCACCTCTAGCAGCCTAGACCCCGGGAAGATCTCCGACAAGATCATGTTGTGATGATCCTAGCCAATGCTGAGGAAAATGACGATGAGCTCTCCACCGATGAACATGTCTTGCCATAATCATAAATAACCAATTATTTATAAATATCCCTTAGCCAAAGAGTCATTGCAAGGGAGCCAATGATTATATTTATCTCAGTTATATATAATGATATATTTATAATCATAAACATAAATGATTATATATAATGATTATAAACACTTCATCATAAATAAAGTCGGTTATTTATAATCATTTCATTATATATATCTTATGGATAATGCTAACCGAGATATAGTCATTATGGGTTAGCATTATGAATGAATAAATAATATCTCTAACATTATGGATTATTACTCTAATTATGATAATCTCATAACATTTATTGGATTCCACAATAATTATAATATAATAATTATGACTGAGGTGTTACCATCATTTATATCTTGTTCATTATAACAATAATGTCAATATACAAAAGCCTTTGATATAATAATAACATTATTTATGCATTTTTAATATGATTTTTTATATCTCCATAAATGAATATGCATTACAAATATATGTTGCAGTGCCAATTTAGTTTGATCTCTTCATATTCCCTCACACGCATGCACCACATGCATGGGAGCTAAAGAATCAGTGCATAGGAGTTGAATCTCTACTTGATTAATGTTCCCTAACCCCTAAGCTTCCCATTCATCTCTTTGCATTTTTTCACATGCATGCACCACATGTAAGGGAGCCAAAGAGTCATTGTAGGGGAGTCGAATCTCTATTCAGTTCATGTCCCCTAACCCTTGGGCTCCCCATTCATCTCTTTGTATTCCCTCACATGTAGGGCCCAACATGGGTAATAATGAATATTTATTATTATTATAAATGGTGATGCTTACGATTATAGTAATAATGAATATTTATTATTATTATAAACGATGACAATTATGATTATAGTGAAAGTTACGATCATGGCAATGGTTAAGGTGATGACGGTTACAGTGTGATGCAGTATTTAAAAATATTAAACTTAGGAATCATGTTACAATATTAAAAGGTGCAATATTGAAATTCATGCATTTTTAAAAACATGGATCCTTCTGCTATTAGTCTCAATAGAGAAGGTGGAGAACACTCTCTTCAAGATTAGCAACAACAACCATCTACTGTAACAAGTAGTGCAACAACTATCTACTGCAACAAGTAATGCAGTCTCTACTTATATGTGAAGGTGCAAGGGTAATGCTTACAATTAAAATTTAGCCTAAAGTAGGATTGGTGAATGGTTCACTTGGCATGATTCACAATATTATGTATCCTTAAGGTAAATAGCTACCTACATTACCATTATAAGTTATTGTTGATTTTGACTCCTACATTGGATGTGTCTTTGATAATGGTAATCCCCATCATGTGCCAATTGTACCTGTGGCCTGAGGAGCATCCTGTCAATCACCATTATGGTTGGCATGGGTCATGACTATTCATAAATCTTAAGGAATGACACTAGATAAGGCTACTATTAACATTTGTTGCATTATCTAGAATCAAGACCATTGATTCTTTAAAGATTCATCCTCCTTTTCATGTGCAAAGATATAAAAATATTCTAGATGCTAAACATCTCCAAAGTATAATTACACAAGAAGTTCATTTTTCTTAGTTGGAGAATTAGGCCTATTGAGTTCACACTTATCATTATATTTTGCCTTTTTCTCAGTCCTATTATATAGCTCTGTAATGATTATTGCAATAATTATGCAATGTATTCCTACATCAACATAAACAAAATATATAAAATTTTATTTTAACCAATTTATGTTTACCAGTATATATTATTTGAAATGCAAATAGTGATGATAACTTAAAAAATAAAAATAACAATTAAATTCTACTCATAGCTCGCGAAACTGCTACACAAGAGAACTTACAGTTCTAATGCTTGTTGCATTATTTAGAGTCAAGACCATTGATTCTTTAAAGATTCATCCTCCTTTTCATGTGCAAAGATATAGAAAGATTTCATATGCTAAACATCTCCAAAGTAGAATTGCACAAGAAGTTCATTTTGGTCAGTTGAAGATTTAGGCATATTGAGTTCACGCTTATCATTGTATTTTTCCTTTCTCTCAATCCTATTATACAACTGTGTAATATTTGTTGCAATAATTGTGCAATGTATTCCTTCCTCAACATAAAATATATATATAAACTTTTATTTTAACCAATTTATGTTTACCAGTATATACTATTTGGAATGCAAATAGTGATGATAACTAAAAAAATAAAAATAAAAAAAATTCTACTCATAGCCCACAAAACTGCTACACAAGAGAACTTACAAATCTAATATTTGCTACATTATCTAGAGTCAAGACCATTGATTCTTTAAAGATTCATTCTCCTTTTCATGTGCAAAGATACAAAAGGATTTCAGATGCTAAACATCTGCACAGTAGAATTGCACAAGAAGTTCATTTTGCTCAGTTGAAGAATTAGGCATATTGAGTTCATACTTATCATTGTATTTTTCCTTTTTCTCAATCCTATTATATATCTCTGTAATGTTTGTTACAATAATTGTGTAATGTATTCCTTCATCAACATATACGAAATATATAAACTTTTATTCTAACTAATTTATGTTTACCAGTATATATTATTTGAAATGCAAATAGTGATGATAACTTAAAAAATAAAAAATAAAAATTAAATTCTACTCATAGCCCTCAAAACTGCTACACAAGAGAACTTATAGTTCTAATGCTTGTTGCATTATTTAGAGTCAAGACCATTGATTCTTTAAAGATTCATCCTCTTTTTCATGTGCAAAGATATAGAAATATTTCATATGCTAAACATCTCCAAAGTAGAATTGCACAAGAAGTTCATTTTGGTCAATTGAAGATTTAGGCATATTGAGTTCACACTTATCATTGTATTTTTCCTTTCTCTCAATCCTATTATACAACTGTGTAATGTTTGTTGCAATAATTGTGCAATGTGTTCCTTCATCAACATATACGAAATATATAAAATTTTATTTTAACCAATTTGTGTTTACCAGTATATATTATTTAGAATGCAAATAGTGATGATAACTTAAAAAATAGAAAAAATAATGAAATTCTACTCGTAGCCTGGGAAACCACTACACAAGAGAACTTACGGGTCTAATGTTTGGTGCATTATCTGGAGTCAAGACCATTGATTCTTTAAAGATTCATCCTCCTTTTCATGTGCAAAGATACTGAAAGATTTTAGATGCTAAACATCTCCAAAGTAGAATTGCGTAAGAAGTTCATGTTGCTCAGTTGGTGAATTAGGCATATTGAGTTCACACTTATCATTGTATTTTGCCTTTTGCCCAATCCTATTATATAGCTCTATAATGTTTGTTGCAATAATTGTGCAATGTATTCCTTCATCAACATATATAAAATATATAAAATTTTATTTTAACCAATTTATGTTTACCACTATATATTATTTGGAATGCAAATAGTGATGATAAGTTAAAAAATAAAAATAAAAAAAATTCTACTCATAGCCACGAAACTGCTACACAAGAGAACTTACACAGCTAATGTTTGTTGCATTATTTAGAGTCAAGAACATTGATTCTTTAAAGATTCATCCTCCTTTTCATGCGCAAAGATACAAAAAGATTTTAGATGCTAAACATCTCCAAAGTAGAATTGCACAAGAAGTTCAATTTGCTCAGTTGGAGAATTAGGCATATTGAGTTCATACTTATCATTGTATTTTGCCTTTTGCTCAATCCTATTATATAGCTCTATAATGTTTGTTGCAATAATTGTGCAATGTATTCCTTCATAAACATATACAAAATATATAAAATTTTATTTTAACCAATTTATGTTTACTAGTATATATTATTTGGAATGCAAATAGTGATGATAACTTTAAAAAAATTCTACTCATAGCCCACGAAACTGCTACACAAAAGAACATACAGATCTAATGTTTGTTGCATTATCTGTAGTTAAGACCATTGATTCTTTAAAGATTCATCCTCCTTTTCATCTACAAAGATACAAAAATATTTTAGATGTTAAACATCTCCACAGTAGAATTGCACAAGAAGTTCATTTTGCTCAGTTGGAGAATTAGGCATATTGAGTTCACACTTATCATTGTATTTTTCCTGTTGCTCAATCCTGTTATAGAGCTCTGTAATGTTTGTTGAAATAATTGTGCAATGTATTCCTTTATCAACATATACGAAATATATAAACTTTGATTTTAACCAATTTATATTTACCAGCATATATTATTTGGAATGCAAATAGTGATGATAACTTAAAAAATAAAAAAATAATTAAATTCTACTCATAGCCCACGAAACCACTACACAGGGGAACTTATTGGTGTAATGTTTGTTACATTATGTAGAGTCAAGGCCATTGATTCTTTAAAGATTCATCCTCCTTTTCATGTGTAAAGATACAGAAATATTTTTGATGCTAAACATCTCGAAAGTAGAATTGTACAAGAAGTTCATTTTTCTCAGTTGGAGAATTAAGCATATTGAGTTCACACTTATCATTGTATTTTGCATTTTTCTTAATCCTATTATACAGCTCTATGATGTTTGTTGCAATAATTATGTTTACCAGTATATACTATTTGGAATGCAAATAGTGATGATAACTTAAAAAATAGAAAAAATAATTAAATTTTACTCATAGCCTACAAAACTGCTCCACTTGCCGAGATGATTTTTTTTTTAAATGTTAAGTAAGCCCGACTACTAGACGAGGTAACAAGATAACTAAAAATGGAATCACTCATCCCTCCTCTATTCCTCTACCACTTACCCAATTTAGTTTTACCCTCTTAGTCAAGTTTGCTCTTTCTTTGTTTGTTCATGGTGTTTTTAAGAATTATATATGCAAGAGCTTTATTTCTTAAAAATACCATAAACAAACAAAGAAAAAGCAAACTTAACCAAGAGGGTAAAACTAAATTGGGTAATTGGTAGAGAAATAGAGGGATGAGTGATTCCGTTTTTGGTTATCTTGTTACCTCATCTAGTAGTCGGGCTTACTTAACATCATTTTTTTAAAAATCATCTTGGCCAATTTATAGATACTATGATAGTTATAAGTAATATCTATACTAGGTTGTTAGGCACAATTGGGTAGAAGCTAATAACATAATAGTAAGGTGTTAGGCTAGTTTTAAGCAAACTCATATGATAATTAACTACTTATTTACATTTAGAAATTAGATTAAAATTACAAAAAAAAATCCTAATAGAAAATTATTTATTTACTTTATTGTCTTTGTAAAATCATATAATTAGTGATTTAAAAAAATTATAGTTATGCCTAAATAAAGTAGCCATCCCTAAAAATTGATTTCAAAAATGTAAAAGCTATATGAAAAGGTCATAATTCAGCTCAAAGATAATGAATCAAAGGATAATTTTCATTTATAAATAAAAATTTGAATAAAGTTAGATTAATTTTATCTTGAACTCTCTTTAGTCACTTTATTATTCAGTTACAAAGTTGAATGTGTATAAGAAATGACAAACATGCTATCAAGGTAGGATTCTATACACTAAATATACTTATTTATGCAAATGATGATGTCCTAATTTCTACCTCAATGAAAGGTATGTGAAATATGGTGCCAATTGTAGAAAATTTTTATTTTTATTCTCGCCTACAAGTTAATGTGAAGAAAACACAATAGGTTATATGTGCTACAAGATATGCTAATTATAATTTAAATTTTGGAACTTTAAATGTAGAGATAGTGAATTCCTTTAGATATTTGGGTCTCCATTATGTAGGTTACTACACATGGGACAAATAAGTCAAGGAGACAATCACAAAAGGAATTAAGGCTCTATATGTAATTAAGAAAATGAAAAAATAGTAGCATTATGGACTTAGAATATTAGAAAAGAAGATTTCATATTATCATTATCCTATAATATTATATGGATGTGATGTATGAGGACTGGATCATAGCACAACAAATTATTATGCTCTTTAGAATAAGTATATGGATTAACATCCCTAGAGAAGAGTGCATATGTAGGTTATTTGGGTCAAAAGCTCTTTAGAATGAGTAATATATTTTTCATAATTTTCCTTTGATTGAACATCTATAAAAAAAATATAACATTGCAATAAAAAGTTTGTATGATCTTATTTTTGTTGCATCTAGT
Organism: Gnetum montanum; assembly: GCA_015680685.1. Lineage (NCBI taxonomy): Eukaryota > Viridiplantae > Streptophyta > Gnetopsida > Gnetales > Gnetaceae > Gnetum > Gnetum montanum. Next base: position 1,249,491 of record MNCI01037051.1, on the reverse strand, counting down.
AGTGCTTATCCATATTGTTGAGTATAATCTATATTTATTTTATAAGAGATAAATGTACTATGTATTCAATAGATCTTTTTTGTTTTGTACATGTAATAAAATATTTAGTTTAAATTTCAACATAGAAATTTCATAAATCAAAATTAATAATTATGACATACTAGAAAAGCATATTCTGTAATGCATATCCTAAGGTGTCTTTAATTTTATACTATTTATATAGCATTACCCCATTGGATATTCAATTCTCTATAGAATTTCTTTGGATCCATTTAATTTTGAAGAGTATACCTTCTCTAAAGACAGTGTCCCTCTTTGAATAATCCAAAGGAGACCTTTACATCAAAGGAATAAGAAATCCAAGATTTGCCTCTAGGAGGAACTAGCTGTACTTTAATGAGGATACATACAACAAACAACATTGATGATTTTTAACCATGCATCCTTAATAGATGTCTCCCCTTTGTATAATTCATGATTTGGTACAAGATTTTACAAGGATTTGTAATAAAACCTCTACAACTATAGCTTAAGAAGAATAATGAAGAAGAGGAAACATGTAGGATGAAGCCCCACTTTTCATTGAAACTACCAAGGCAATTACTTTTTATTTAACATAAAACTTCATACATGAATGTCCTATGTGTTCATCCATCTTAAAACTAGAGGAAAGAAGAAAGAAAGAAAACTATCTTGAATGATAATAGAGAATTTTGCTTCTTTTAGAAAGACATTCTGGATATGTTAAGTTTAAAAGAGACCTATAAGATGAATAATATTAGGCTATTTAAAATTGGGTGGTAGATGTTGGACCTAGAAAATTCCTTTGCTAGAATGAAAACCAAAAAAACCCAAGTGCCAAAATAGTTTTAACCTTGAATCCCAAGGCCCTCTAAAAACTAGGATTCAAGCTACCTTGGATGATCTGGCCAATCACCCAAGAACTTATGGAAACGTAAATGGGAATGGAAATGGAAACAAAAATGGAATTATAGATTCAAAATGAAAATAGGTAGAAATTAAAACATAAACTTAAATCTACACAATAATGAACTATAACTTTATTGAAATGGAAAATGCATAAAGTACAAGGTTCAAAGAGTACAGATTTGTGTGCTAGATGCACAAGAGATTTTCTTGGATGGAGCTTGAAGTCCATTGAAGCTAGTAGGCTATGTTCTACGCTAAAACCTCACAATCCAAATACTTCCTAATCCTAGTTTCCAACAACTCCTTGATGGTTCCCACTGAAATTTGCAACTATGTTCATGAATGGTACTCCATCCTTGAAGTAGTAGTATTATGTTGGAATTCTCTAATGCCTAGTGTAGATACCAATTTACTCTCAAAGGTGTTTCAAGCCACAAAGGCTCTTGGTTGGAAAAATGCAAAAAATGATCTCAAAGTTGTGGAATGAAATTATTTTCAATTTCTAAAATGGAACTACCTCTATTTTCTGGAACCCAACTAAGGTGTTCATGTTTGGTTTTTATAGGCTATGAAATTGCTATTTTTAGGCTCTACACATCACTATCATATATTGATGTCTATTTGTAGGTGTAATGGTCATTAATTCTTAATGTAGGTGATCATTTATAGTAAGTTTGAATACACCATAGCCACCAAAGACCATATGGATACTATAAATAGTTAATGGACTTTTTTGACTATGCTGACACCATCCCAACTATGATGACCATGGTGGACTATGCTAAAATTATTGAAAACTACTAGTGAACTTGATATCTACGGTGGCCATTTTGCAACTACTGAAGATTTGGGGTGATTACACTAGTCATGTTGCAACTACTCAAGACTTAGGGTGACTATGCTAGCCATTGTTGGGAAAATGGAAAATGGAAAATCCCAACAATTCCAATGCTAGATATGTGCATCTACATTGGGTTTTACTAGTGACTACGCTAGGTTTTGGTTGGAAATGAAAACCTAATTACCATTTACACTAGGGATAGATTGTTCTAGCATAGTTGAGGCTATACCACTACAAAAACCCATGAAAATGCCAAATTTGGAAATTCCCAATGCATTTTCAACCTTCTCAAGCCCAAATATAGACATGAGGTAACTTGTTCCACTTGGGAAGTGAGTCAATAGTGACTTTTAAGGCATTTTTCAGCCTTAAAAAGTTAAAGTATGTAAGATTGTAGCTCATGGATTGTAGATCTTACATTTACAATAGAAATTTTCCTTGAGTTGGAAGATGAAAGTTATAATTTGTAACATGAATTTTCCTAGTGATGATTCATTAGCCCCTCTGTATTGATGTTTGGAGGATTGACTCAAGAGACATTAACAAATAATACAAAACACCATTATAGGGACATCACCAACATTCCCTCTCCATGCTCGATTTAGTAGTGTTGAACTATGACAAAGAGTGCTTGTGATGATGGGATAAGGTTATGGTAAGGGCTATCATTGGCTATAGGAAAATGATCACAAGTTGACAATGAGTTCCAAATGTTGATGTCATGGCTAGGGTATGGCACTAACATGTTGGTTAATCTATAGTTCTTTGTACTTCATGTTTTTAAGTATTGGTTGCTCAACAATGTGTTTGAGAAACCAACACCTCACTCCAAGGCTTCTTTGGACCATTAGGCTCCTCCCTTTGTATGTTTTGAGCCATTGGTTTGTTCTTTCGAGCTTCATTGGTCATTCAGCTTCTTGGTAATTTGCTTTCTCATTTTTTTGGGTGAAACCTTCATTGCATTTCATTATCAAGGCCAATTTTTGTTTGGTTTTCCCATTAAATGAGATGTGTTACATTCAATAGGCTCAAAAATTTCCCCATTGAATGAGATGTGTTACATTCGACAAACTTGTAGGTGGTGAATGAAGAAGGAATGTCATATGGCCATAATGCATGAGTGTCAAACATAGGTCATCATTATTATTTAGGGAAAAGTAGGTTAAAATCAAGTTACAAGGTTCGGCTTAAGGAGAGGTAATAGAAATGAGATGAATAAGCACTCTTAGTATAGTAGAACAAACTCACCAGATCTTGCACATTGAGATCATGTGGTGACTTGCTACTATAGTGAGTTGCACCTTCGTGATGACTCTAGGCTTCATCCTATAAACAAAACTCCAAGAGAATAAGAAACAAGACAAGGAAAACATGTTATTATAATATAATGCATAAGACCATGTAAAATGATCAGCAAACAAGACTATCAAAGGTTATAATCAATACATCCAAAAAGGATTTGCATCAAAGTTCTCATTTTGTTTATTATGCAAAAAGAGGTCATTAAAGCTCACTTGTTATTGGTTGCAAAGGCTATTGATGCCAATTATTGATGTCTACAATAATGATGTGTTAGACATAATAAGGCTTTAGATTGGAATGATTGACCGGATTGGCCAACTCATTCCCTTTCATGTCTGCTATTCTCTAATCTTGCATATCAACCATAAGCACATTACGTGGCACATGGGTAAAAATGAGAGAATAAAGATAAATTACTATAAAATATCTTAGTAACTATACAAACATATGTTATTTCAATGTCAAACAAAATGCACAGAAGGTCAACCAAGGCTATAAGAGGTAGGTGAAGACAAATAAGATGGAACAAAAGTCAAATAAAGGCCAAATAAGGTTTAAACAAGTTGTAGCACCATATAAATATGAAACATAAAGTCAAATATGGTTAATTGAGGTTACACTTTTGCCAATTTAAGGCCTTAGTAGTTAGTGTTGCTATTTTAAGTCCTTGGCATGCCATGTTTCTAGTTTAAGACTTTCATAGCCCATAGTTACATGGTGTCAAATGATGATCAAGAATGATCAAACCCCATCATCTAACACTAGTCAAAGGCTAACAAATGTCAAAAAAGGCAATGATAGAGAAAATAGGGTAGATATAATAAAACTAAAGTAATGTAGATGTTGAATGAGGTCAACTAAGGGTTGTAAAGGTTAACAATGCATAACAAGGTCAAAATAGTCAAAATACCATGAAACACGGCCAAATCAATTAGAGTGAAATACATGTGATCAAACATGGTTAATAGTGGTAAAAAAAGCATTAGATGTTGCCAGTTTTAGAATTAGTGGGCCATGGTATAAGGCTATAAGGTTTCTAGGGAAGTTTGGGTACCTGAGGAGGCTATTTTAGGGCTATTTTTAGGCAAAATTAATGTTTCTTCTAGTGACTTCACTGAGCTCTATTAGTGACTACGCTGGCCCAATGTAGTCACAGGCTTCCCTAGCATAGTCATTCATAAATTTTGATTTTATGTAAGTTTCCATGTCTAATCGACCATGCTAAAGGACTTCAAGGATTACTAGTATTACTAGCTAGGGTTTTGGCATTAAAATTATTTGTTCATGTGGTTTCTTGGATCTTTGGAAGGTCATGTACCTCTTGACTACACTGGCCCAATGTAGGCATGTAATCCTTAGTGTAGTTGAGAGTTTTTTGATCAAAACTAATGAGTTTTGGCTTGATTCCTAGGGTTTTTTGATCTAAATAGGCTTCAACAAGGTTCCAGGTCCTTTCAAAAGTCAATTTGAGTTATTTATGATCCATTTTAAGGTTTTCCATGTGGACTACGCTAGGCTATACTGATTACTATGTTGGCCTAGCATAGGCATGCAATTCCTAGCATAGTTGATAGATTTTGAATGACAAGTGATGAGTTTGATGGTCAAAATGAGCTATATTAGTATTCTAGTATTTTCCAAAAGTCAATTTGAGTTATTTATGGACTATTTTAGACTTCCACATGTGGACTAAACTAGGCTCCACTAGTGACTATGCTAGCCTAGCATAGGCATGTAATTCTCAACATAGTTGGGATTTGAAAATGTGTTTTGGGATGAAAAGTGATGAGTTTCTCCCTTGATTTCTAGTCTATCAAGGTTCTAAAGTTTTTGGAAAGTTGAGTTAACTTGGAAATGACCTATTTTGAGGTTTTTCATGTGGACTACACTAGGCTCCACTAGTGACTATGTTAGACTAGTGTAGACATGTAATTCCCAGTCAAGCTTGGGATATGCATTTTGATGAATTTTGTCTTCATTGGTTAATAATCTAGGATCATTGGGAGTCATGGGAATGTATGAAGGTTTTGAAATGGTAGTTTGCAAGTTTATTATTATTTGCATGGTCAATCCCACTTGGGAACCTTGTGACAAAACTAGGCCAAAATAGTCATAGACTTCCTTCAGCATAGTCATAGATTTTGGTCAATTTTTGGCATCATTTGGTGAATTTCATGGATTTTTGGAGTTTTCAAGAGCTATAGAAATGATTTGAAAACATGACATGGGTGTTTGGTGTTGATTAAAAGCTTAATGAATGGGAAAGACTTATTCCATTCTTGACTAATCTAGGCTAGTGTAGTCATGCTCTTGGCTAGCATAGTCATCCCCAAGAATCAATTTGTGACAAGATTTAAAGCTATTATAATGCTTGGTGATTGCTAATTTTAACTCTCAGCTACTAATTTTGATCATAGAGTTTCATGGATGAAAGCATAGTGTAGGTGGATTACTAGAAAATGGTAAAAGACATCATATTCCATTTGACTACGTTGGGCTAGCATAGTCAAGCTCTAGGCAAATGTAGTCACATGGAATAACCAATTTTCATGTGAATTTTGTAGTTTTTTAGAACTAAATTTGCATCCATGTTGACATTTGGTTTTCCACCTTGAGCCTAAGGTTTTACAACATGGATGTAGGACTAGGGACTGGGTTTTGGTAGTGAATGGGATTTAGCATCTACTCTAAGGCTTCCAATGGTTTAAATCCTAGTGTAGTTAGTATTAGGATGTCCAAATCCTAGTGTAGCATTTTTTTCTTGGTTTTTAGCATGGAAACCAAAATCTTGATTCTAAACAGGCATTTTAATTTTTTCAATTATAAATAGAGTTATAAATAGGCTACAAGTGTTTGATAGTTTAATACCATGGTAGGCCATGTGATTTTCTAGCTTAAGGCTATGGTGGGTCATGCAACTTGCCAATTTTAAGGCCATGGTGGACCATATGATTTAGGCCTTAGTAGATCATGGTAGATCATAGTGTTTCCAGTTTTAGGCCTTAGTAGATCATGCAATGTGCCAATTTTAAGTAATAGAAAGCTGTGATTCATACTTGCCTAGTATGTATTAGATGCTCTCAAAAAATCATATAAGTCTAAAACCGATCATGAAGCATGATATAATGTTGCGAAAGTAAATAAATGACCATTAACAAAAGAAGTGGTAAGTGTTTACTATGAACTTATTGTTTTCCCTTGGAGAGGTCAAGAAATCCTTTTGACACAACTTTATATTCACCACCTTTTTTATTAATCATGATAATTGTATGCATTTTCATTGGTCACTTGGTGTTGTAGAGTTGATGTTGCGAGCATCATTATTATCTTTCTTATTTGTGGCCCTAGTTTGAGTGTTGGGAGTTTCCTCTTGAAACTCCACCTTTGAACCTCAATTGATGTTGACATAGTTAACCAAAGCTATCAACACATTGTCTCCATGGATAATAATTTTTTCTCCCAAATAGGACAAGTGAATATCTTAATGTATAGGGGATGAGATTATGCAAAGCTTTGCTAACCATGATCTTCCTAGGATCAAGTTGAAACTGGGTGTCTCTTTGACTACTAGGGAGTTAGAAAATGTAGGGAATTGCTCAACAACCACAACATCTAAGGAGATGGAACCTCACACTACTACTCATGAGCCATTAAATGACTTAAGCAATGAGGTATTAGTTTCTTGGATATTCTCAAGTAAGCCTAGTTTGTCAATAATAGAAAATGGTATCACATTAGTTGCTGCCCCATCATCCACATGAATACATGAACTTTGTATTTTCCAACATGTATAGCAATAAGGAGAGGAGTTCATAGTACCTCTCCATTTCAAGAGTCAATCTTCACTTCACTATCATAGAAGTGGAGCATGGCATGATGTCCATTTTCTCTAAGTGAAGCTTGCTCAATGATAAAGTGGCTTGATTCTTTATTAGCAAGCATGTCTCTACTCAAAAGGATAGAGGTTAACACCTAAGATAGTGCATTCCTATGTGTAGGAGAGGTTATTATAAGTTCATAGAAGTTTGGTGATGTGTTATTTTGCTTTAATGATCATTTTTGTGAGAAAATTCTTTCCCTTGGCATGTAGTGTTTCAGCATTAGTGGTTCTAAATCCCTTCAACATCCCTAGGACTTGTGGCTTAGGTTTCAATGTACATGGATTGGATCCCTTATCCATAGGCATAGTTAGTGTTGGTATGAACCTTGGTTGGTTTGAATCCTTTTATCGTTGGTTACCTTGAGTGGGCTTGATTGTTGGTTTGATAAAAGATTATTTTTATCATCATTATGATGATGATTTCTTGCTAACCTCTAAGTTGTGGACCACTATAGATGGGCTTTGGTCATGGGTTATTATAGGCTTACTTGTTGAAGGTGAAGGAACTTGGATAATAAGCAATTTCCTAGGCTTTGGAAGATTGGTAACTCATGGCCTTGGTTGTGAAGTTGATGTTACTAAAGGTAAGATACATATGATGAAAGGCTTCTTTGAGGCTAGAGGAGGTGGTACCTATATGATGAATGGCTCTCTAGGATTTTTATTTTGGGGCTATGATGGTACTCTAATGATAAGTGGTTTCCTTGGAGGATTAGACCATTTGGTTTCTATGAATGAGGCTACATTGTAAGCGTTGTTGGTGCTTGGAGAGTTGGGCTCATTCAATACCAACTCTCTATGATCTATCATATTTTGGAGATAATCCTCTAATTCTAGGCAAAAATCAATGTCATGATTAGCCATTTGATGATAATGAAATAACCTATCCAATCTAAAGTACTTTGGTAGCCATCGTTGGATCTCTAGCTATGTCGCAAAGATGATCATGCCTCTTAGAAGCTTCCTCAGACAATTACTTATGTTGTATATAGTTGCATTTAAGTAACTGTTCTAGAAGCTCAAAGGGCTTCATAGACAACCTTCTATACTTAAACCTATCCTTACACCTAAAGTTTGATCTTGTTTGATTTTAGAGCATAGGAAGTGGATAGTTGTGATGAATCTCAAGATGTGTTACAAGACAATGATCCTTACCTTTCCCATTTTTCTTACTCTTTTATTATTGTAGCCACAATTGTATTTTCTTGCTTGGTTTTATCCCTATTCCTCCTTGCATGTTGATTTTTATAAGCCTTGTAGGCTAGATCGTTCCTTGCCTCATCTACTCCTTAATGTTATTGGTTTGTGAGAAGACTTGGCTTAGTGACTGAGAATCTAGGTAATAAAGCTTTGACATGATAAAGTCATTTATTACTTGCTTTTAGATGGCTAACAGGTGAGTTTTAGCAATAGGCTTTGGACTTTTATTAAGTGTTGAGTTCCACCTTTGAACAAACCCTTTGACTAGTTCAAGTGATCCCTAATTCATCTTCATTAGTTGGTCTAATGTAACATCTAGCTTCAAGTTGTATCTAAAGTGGTTGATAAATTAGATAATCAAGTCCTCAAGGAAATATATGGAACCCATAGGCAAAGTTTGGTACTAATTTAGGGCTTTACCTCTGAGGGACATAGGAAAATCCTCAGTATCATATGTGGCCAAGCTTGCAAAAATAGGCACTCAAACTGGAAGGTCACTAGATGTATATTGGGTTCCCTTTCACCATTGTATTTGGTGATGTTTAGTATGGTCATGCCAGTGGATAAGGTCATTTGAGCCACAATAGGGCTTATAGCATCATCCTAGTAAAATTCTAGAACCTTGACTATCTGAGTTGTACTAGCATTAAGTTTTTGTAGCTCTTTAGTATGGTCTTGGATCATTTGGAAGGCTTGATCCAAGCCTTGGGGCATCCCTATTGGCTACAATGCTTATCTTGATAATTTCAAAGAGAGTTATGAAGCTTGAGGTTGCACAATTAACATTGGCCTAAAGGGAAGAGGTCTTAAGGCCACCATCATAAGTGGATTAAACAAGGAAAAATATGTTTGAGTTGGAACTTGTGTCATGAAGAGGACAAAAGAAGTATGAGAGGCTTGTGTTGCTTGGGGTCCTAAGGAGGATCCCACTGATATGACATAGGGAGATGGTAAGGTAGACATCATTGAGGTTGAGCGAATGGAGTGAGGTTTTGTGACAAAAAGCATTAATGAAAATAAGAAAATGGATTGGGCTATGTAATGTACTTGGTGTATGGCAATAATGGGTGTAGACTCAAACATGGTAGGATGGATAGGAGGAGAGTTGGGTTGAGGGACTTGTCCCATCAATGAGGTAAGGGACATTGGGTTGGATGTAGTTGTTTGGGGAGTTGAAGATTGGAAAAGACTTCCAATGAAGGTGTCCGGCTTCTATTCGACCTCAAACTCTTCTTCTTCTTCTTGAAAATCCTTTGAGCTAATTCCCTAACTTAACTCATCAACCTCTATGTGTTTTATGAGCATTTGTGCATAAAAGTTGGTGAGGGGGATTCGGTCATAAGTGAATGGGATGTATTCTTTTCTATCTTAGTGTATGATCTTAAATTAGTGCTTAGTGTTAGATTCAGAGCATGGTATCAAGAGACCAGCTTATATTTTGACATAGATTAAGTTGTATAAATTCTCATTAATGACTACAAAATCTAGGTATTTGCCTAAGTGATCATCTTTGTTCTATGACTGAAGGGTCTTTAAGCTCATAGATACAAACTGCATCTTGGTTGGATGTCATGTTGGTCATATCAACAAGAAAAATGGTTGATTTACTAAAAGACATTGTCAAAAGATGTTGTTTTAACCTCTTACTATTTTTAGTAAAAATTTTAACAAATTGGATTTCCCAATGATATAGTTGGCTATACATAAAAACAACTATTGACATTACTATTGTAGTGTAAGTGGTGTATACCACTCTCGGGAAAATGGATGTTGTGATTTCAAAGTTGGTAATACTGACTATGCTGGTGTTTCCAATGGTAATGTCTATGCTGGAAGATGCGTGGTAGAAAACTGTATTTTCTAGCCAATTACATTGGTGTAGGTGATGGAAAATGGATTTCCACTTGGTAAAACCCAACTAGAAAATTTTCACCAAAAGGGTGTATGTTGGTTCAAGAAATGGAATATGAAAATTTTTCATTTTCCAAGGACTACGCTAGAGTTATGGAGATGTCTACATTATCCCTACTACATAATTTCATAGCAGATGTAGTTGGGTTTTCAAATGAAACTAGGTTTTGGATTTGGGTTTTCAAGATAACTACACTAGTTCCAAGGAATCTAGCAACTGTTGTGAAAGTACAATAGGAAAAAAACAAACTCACTTAAAATAGCTATGCTAGGGTATTTGGGAAAGGGTTTGGGTAGCAATGTTAGCTTTGATGGAATATGTTTGTAAGTTTTTTAAAATTTGAAAACATAATAGACTTGGTATTTAGAAAATATTAGTAAAGGATTTTTGGGCTAAGAATGTGGATAGAAGCCCTCTTTCTAATGCCAGAAAATTTTTGAACTTGGAAAATTTAATTATTGGAATGGAAATCAAAAAATTCAAGTTACCAAAATAGTTTTAACCTCAAATACCAAGAGCCTCTTAAAAATGAAATTCAAGGTGCCCTAGACAGTCTAGCTGATCACTTTAGAAATGTACAAAACTTGTAACCTACCTCTACTTAAGAAATATAATATTAAGTTAGAGCTAGACTATCTAGGGCACCCTAAATCAGGTCATAGAACCAACCTTTAGAACTAGTTTTTGGTTCTATAAAGCTCTTCCAAAATAGCTCTGCCATGTCAGCTCCTTTTATCATATGCATAAGAAAGCTTACTTTTAAAAGAATAAAAGAAAAAGAAAATTCATGAGAATCAACAAGCTTTCGATATTTGTTAAAGAACTCACTACCATGTTAGCCCAAGTGGAAGAAAAGCTTATAGTAAAGAATATAAGTTTTACTTTAATAGCTTTCTTAAAGCTAAACCAATTTGGAACCAAAATTTAATTCTATATGAGCTAAAATGGAAACACTATGTCACATCAACAAAAATAAAATGAAGAATTATAATCTTATATTAAAAAGAGCTATTATATGAAAAAGCTAGAGTATGTACTGCTATGAAAGTAAGCTAAGCGTTATTAATGAAAAAGACAGGGGTTGTTAGTTGAAGCTTAAAGAGTTGTAATTTCCAATACAAGTATAGTTTGTCATTTCCATATGTAGTAAAGGAACCATTAACACCAAAAAAGGAAATGGTAGGTTTCTTCCTTCTTTGCTAATCTTTTAATGCTCACACCAAATGCAATAATGAAAGATAAATGTAACAGGTACAACTTCTTCTTCTTTAGCTACTCTTCTAATTTATTGGTAATGGTTATAGCTTACTACTTTTTATCCCTCCCCAACATATTAGCAATAGCTTAATAAATGGCTCTGAAAATGGCTAAAAAGAATATTGGCTATAAATTAAAGCTCTTTAGCTTAGCTTTGTAATTCTAGTTTTTTCTTTATGCTTGAACTAGAATTTCATCTTCTCATTCTCTCTCTATTTCTTCTCTATAAAATCTTGTTTTTATTTTTTTAAGAAAAGCTTAGAAAACTCTTGAGTCTCTATGTTGAGATAAGGCAAAGTATTTCCTCTTCCTTTGTGTTGTGAAAGTGAAATTCTATGACTTTGAGCTTAGTGGTTATGCTTAGCTCAAGATTGTAAAGGAAAGTTTAGAATTTTTCTTTGATTAATAGAATTCCTTTGCCACCTTAAAATTTGGGGAGAGTTTTATGGTAGAGGTAGGTTGACCAATCTAGAAACTAAACCACCTTAAAGACTTAGTGTCTATTTACTCTTTTCGATATATATGTTTTTTTCTGCATGAAGTTAATTTGGGGGTTTGTATTGGTCTTTCTACCAATCTCTATTTAACTCAAATTTTTATAGGGTCACATATATATAGCTAACATGAAACTTTTGTGAAACTTATGTAAAATCTTATAACTCAATGGTACTTACTAGAATCAAACCCAGAAGTTGGAGTTTTCAAATCAAGAGTTTTACTACTAGGCACAATAACCATATAAGTAGGCTTTTGTATTAAATATGCTCCTTACACATTATATATATAGGCTTTTGCATTAAAGTGATTGTTTCCTTATTAAATCATTCATTTTCTTTAATAGCATTATAAACTTCTATAGAAAGGTACATATTATTGAAGCTATTCAATGACAAATATTGGAAAGGCATCTTCTTGTATGCAGAATATCCCTAAGAACTGGTGAAAGTTGTTTTGGCCTAGTCTTCTAAAGTGATCTATATCTGATTATAGTCACTATACCCATCTAGAAAGCTATAATAGTTATACGTTGCAATTATGTCCAACACTTGGTTCACAAATGACAATGAAAAATGGTCCTTAAATGTAGCCATGTTCAACAACCTAAAGTCTATACAAACTATCCATTGTTCATATTTCTTGGTATAATAACAAATGGCCTTACCCACTCACTATCTACCATTGGATAGATGAATCTAGCTTTGAGAAGTTATTCAACATCATTTTTTACAACTTATTTTAATTTTGGATTCAATCTCCTTTGTGACTACCTCTTAGGTTTGATGGTGGAGTCTATGTAGATCTCATGCTAGCATATGCATGAATCTATTTCTATTAATTCATCATATAACTAAGCAAAGGTTGTTGACCATCTTTTGACCATATTTAGTAACTTTTTTGTTTGTTCTTTAGTAAGCTAAGCATTAATGATTACCAACTTTCCATTGCCTAGGAATACATATTCCAGAGATTCAAGTAAGGATTTTACTTCCAAGGGCTCTTGTTTAGAAGTATTAGATATTTCCAACTCTCCCCAATCCATTTCTACTTCTTTTCTATATTCTACTTCAAAGAGTTAGCTCTAGATTTACTCTATCTCATCCATTTTGTCTATATAGGTACTCATGAAGATTTTAGTTGGTTCCATGCACATGGTGAAACTAAAGCTATCATTTGTAATTAGTCACTGGGTATCTTCTTATTTTCTGGTTGTTTTGTATAAGCACCTTTGGACACTAGTGGTTTTCACACAGTTCTTGCATGTTGTGACAAACATGCTCTTTATTGCTTATATCTTTTGCACACAATGGCACCGTTTGTCACTATATGCAATGCATGGAACCCTCTTCTTATCAATCTTACCAAATTTATTTTCCTTAAAATGTTTCAAGGAGAGTTCATTGATCCCTAACTTGGAATCAATTATACTTAGCCAAGTCCTTCTCATAATGATTTAAAAGTTCCCTTTGTAGTTTTTCACATGGATCACTAAGAAGTCCACTAGATATGATCATCCACAAATAGTAGTCATAATGTTCTACCAATCCCAATGAAATAGTAATAGATTAGTCTACAAGCTACAAGCTCATTTGTACTTAGTTAATATTTACATTTCCATACATATTAATGAATTCACAAAATGAGCATGACCAGTTTCAAGCGTAAACCTATATTTTCTTGGTAAACACAGTAGCATTATTATTTGGTTCACTTAGTAGCATAGTTTTTGGCAACCCTAGTAGTGGATATGTGGATTTAGGACATGTATGACAACCTAGGAATAGACACTCAGCACTTGTAGGCTAGTTTAGAGTTTACATTTTATTGTTAATTAATTTAAATAATTGATTTCTTTATTATCGATAGGAGTAGCATAAGACTAACACAACATCAAGAATCATATGCCTCACTTTGGAGTAAACCATATGTGACAAAGCTATCACTAGTCCAAGTGGGAAGATAATGAATTGCATTTAAAGAATAATGATCTAGATGCCATAACTAGTCCCATCCATGGAATTCAACTAGATCATGTGTGAATGCTTGTGATTGGTATGGTTGGACTTAGGGGTATGTCATCGCTCTTCATGCATCATCAAAAATCTTGTTCTTGTAAAAAGAAAAGTATGGAAAAAAAGAAAATAAAAATAAAATAATAGAATGAAAATGATTCGAAGAAGAGTTAATGGAAAGAGTAATGTAACTCCAAGATTATTAGTTCATATAAATTTGTACTTTTATCATCCCAAAAAGATGCTACGATTGCTCAATTAAAACCAAATTGAGTAGTTGAACCAATACCCATGTAAGCTTTTCTCATGTTCAATCCATTACCTAGATCACTTGAATTTTCAATGTAATAGTCCAAGATAATATCTTAATCCATTCCTTCCCATGGACATTGAGGCCTAGAAGTCTCTCTCTTAATGATCTTTGGTAATGTCAAATGTTTCTTCCATGTAATTTCGAAATCCATTATTCCTAGGGATTAAGATCATAGCCATTGACCTAAACCATAACCATGTTCATTACTTCTTTGTCATGGCACTACAATCATTGTTAGAATTAGAATTTATTAGCACAACTAGAGGGAACAATTAAAGGATTTTGATAAAATGAAATTCATAAAGCCTACTATGCATATAAGCATGGATGAAGGAAAACCAAATCAAAATCTTAACTTTTAGATACTTTGTGACATGTTTCCTTGGATTAGTTTCATCAATAATTAGATAGTGAAACAATCAAGGCTAGCTGACATTAGTAAAGGCAAGTGTGATCTTGCACTTGGAAGAGAGACTAAGAGATCTATAGCCACCATGTGGATAAGTAGCAGTGAAGGGATGCAATGGTGGATCTGACATATGGTGATGGATATGCCCACGTGCTCCCATAAGCTATTAACTGGTTGGCTAGGGATCTAGTGATGTTGCACTCTTAACTTTGTCTTTTGTCTATCTTTCATTATTCATCTCTTTTATTTCCATTTTGTGCATTATTTTGGATGGCAAGAATTTTTTGTGTAAAGTAAAGGATGAGATTTGGCCATCTAAGAAGATAGATTCATGTTTGATGCTAATGTATCACTAGTTATTGGGAATCCACAAGTGTTCCATCAATGGGTTTCATAAGGGTAAGAAAGAAAGATGACTACTATGGGAAGGGCCCACTTGTAAATCTTTAGTAGCTTGGCATTATAAGCGAGTTCAAGCTTAACCTCCAGCATGGTGATAGTTGCATGGCATAAGATACTTGAGTGGTCTTTTACGTGTCTAATTATGACTCAATGAGCTTAATTTTTTTCTAGATTAGATGTTTGACTAAGTCATATTTCATGATATTGCATACCTTGGTTTGTTTTGTTGATGGTATTGTATATTTTGAACCTTTTTATTTTTTGATTCCTACATTCATGTCTTTAATTATTATTCCTGTATTCTTTAGTCTGTGCATTTAGTTAATGTTATTGAAAGTTGGTGTCTCATAACTCAGTCGTAGGGGAGATACATAGTTGGGTATGCATTTTTTGATTCTATATTATTCATCATATTCATGTACATGTTTAGCATTAAGCTATGAGTTGTTCTTCATATTTTCTTTGAGAATTATGCTTACTGTTGTTCTTGTGCATGACTTTTTTAATGATAGTTTAATGCCTAAAGATTTCATATGATTTTTGTCATTATTAAAATCTAACATGTTTAGGTAGGTGCACTCATAAGACCTACAAAGACAACACCATTTAATTCTACTTGAAGAACACATGTTTAATCTAGAACCTGAAGCCTTTCTTAAAAGGAATATTTAGAGGTGAAAAAATCACATTCTCAAACTATAGGTAAGGGACATGCACAATAATAAATAAAAAGACTTCTCAAAGAGCATTCTATTAAGCCTAAGGGATCTTTAGCTTGTAGGCATGCCAAGAGATTCCTCTTGTTAATCATCATCTTCTAGTCCCTCTTTCCAATGTGGAAATTTTATAATACAGCTTATGTCAAAGTATTTGTATATTTATAACCCCTTCACATTGATCTTGCCATGTGTCTAATCATAATCCTTATGTGCTTAAGTATTAAAGCTATGGGGCTATTATTTTCCAGTCATGGAAAATGATGAGATATCCTATGGTGACTTGTATGTTAATTGTAAGCCTTGTATGGTGACTTGTACCTGATAAGCCTTCTATATGTCTTTAAAGTTTCATTACAATGGCTTTAAAAAAATTTAATTTTTATTATTTACTCTTATCAAAGTGTACCAATATTGCGGTGACATGTGATAAGTACTAATGTTCTTTGTAAGATAAATTCTCGTAGATAATAGTAACTGTAGCAAATGTTGATAAGGTGAGGATCGATATCATAGGAAAATTTAATATCTTTGAAGCAGAGGTTGTACTAGCCAAGTGATGAAGATACCGATACCAACCACAAGATTAATATCATCTATTAAGAACATCCTTTCAAACATATTAATTCTTAAAATACACACCAAAGAAAAAACTAGGCCAGAGCTTTTGATTCCCATCAAAAGTATATTACACCAACAATCAAGTTCGATAAAATGTTCGAAAAATATAGGGATATCAATGGACACCACAAAAGCGGTAATCTAGGATAGGGTGATAATGTTAAATGAAGAAAATCACATTCACAAGAAGTCCAATCAAGTCAAGATGGAATTGATATCAATTGATACCAATTCATGTGAATCTTCATAATATGATTGTATAATATTATCTCTCCCAATTTAATTATTCTAAGTATAAAAGGAGCCTATAGGCTTAGAGGAGA
This sequence comes from Gnetum montanum, assembly GCA_015680685.1. Lineage (NCBI taxonomy): Eukaryota > Viridiplantae > Streptophyta > Gnetopsida > Gnetales > Gnetaceae > Gnetum > Gnetum montanum. The sequence continues at coordinate 1,232,875 of MNCI01037051.1, read as the reverse complement.
AAGGAGAAGGATTCATACTCCTTGTAAAACCCCAAGTCATTTTGAAGCAATTCCTTATTCTAAAGAAGTATCAAAGATCTATTTGAATTCCTTATTCTAAAGAAGTCATCACTTTCACAAATGTAGCTAGACTCTATCAAAGGGCTACCTTGCTTAGGTAGCCCGAAACCATTTGGTAAATATGGAGTTCAATGTTTGCATAGTGTATAAAGCTCATGATTTTTCTTTATTTCACAATTGATGCCTTAAACATTAAAATAATAAAAATATTTATTTAATTCCTATTTCATCAAGTTGCAATGATTCATCCTTATCCAAGGAGATCATAACTATATGACATGATGGTGGCACATCAAGGCTCTGACTAAGAGCCATTTTCTTGCATTTCATATGTAGTATTGCACCTATCCCTAAGAGGGATTAGGACACAAGCATTACACCTATTCCCAAGAGGGATTATGATGCATGTGTATTTATGTTTAATTTTTTTCTCATAATTATAAAATCCATAAAAACTATAAACTATAAAATCATAAATATTTTCTTTATCTTCCATTGTAGCAACACAAGTCTCCATTTGTGCAATATGTATTATATTCCTTTTTATATTTCAAGAATGCAATAATATAAATTAGTATTTTTGGCAATCTAGTCAACATCGTCTTTGAAGCTTACAACCATATTACATTATAAGTCCCATTAGTTGAAACCAATGGGAAAGTCTATCAATGGATAATTAATACTACCAAAAAAAATAAGCTACATAATATAATTATTAGAGGCAGACTTAGAGTAGCTTTTATTTCACGTAAGTTACACAAATGAGTTGTTCCACACCTCTAACCAAACTAGGGTAAGCAGTGAGGCACCACATTCTATTAGCATAGCTTCATAATTATACATGGACCTTACAACCATATTCCCAATTAGCTTTTGATTAATACCTTGATTTTAGGGATTCATCCTCATCACCTCTCATACACATCTTGTTGTTATTCATTGAATTGTTCTCATACATACCTTAAATAGGTACATGTTAATATTATCCTCCTCATGCTTTGTTATATGCCATATATTTAATGTTGGCATTATCCTTACAGTATGCAATGAGATGTACCACCCATTCTTTAATAAAAACCACACAACCACCTATTGTAAATTAAAAATTTCATAAACGTAAAATGCTTGAAGTTATTTTGTTTTCTGGTGGGCAATGAGCTGTGCCACCCATTCTTTAATAAAAGCCATACAAATAGCTATCGCAAATTAATAGGTTTCATAAATGTAGAATGCCTATTTCGTTGTCAATGGTACCTCGTGTGACCTGGACCCAAGTCAAGACCAATGTTGATGAATGCAAGCATCATCAAAGAGAGGAAGAAAGAGCTTTAGCCATGATGGTGGAGACCTCATGACGGAAGATGTGCATGACCTTGCTAGGAAGACATACCTGAGCCAACACGCAACCATCGGCAGTATCATTGGGCCACGATCCCGGACCCGGAACTGGCCCTTGAGGAAGAACGGCGGGGCCTCCATACACGCCTTTTTCCCATCCAAAATCTACGTCCCTGAATCGGGCATAGCGGATGTCAGACAACCAATACATGCCATCGAAGCCGACGGAAGCGCGTCTCACCATATCCATGCCATCAACGAAAGACAGCACGTACTCCTCGTCTACTGCGTTCTTGGCCTGCCGAATCCAAGCAGCAACCTCCACCAACGACGCCCTACGAACTGCACCGACGGTGGCAGGGGGCGTACGCCCAAACCATTCAACTTTCAATCATAACATTTATTGTCTATTAAAATCTTATCTGCAAATTGCACGTCCAACACCAGACGCCCAACACCTTTTATTGACAGATGCTCCTACTCTGCCATTCGTAGGGAATTGGATGCTTCTGCAAGACTCTCCCAACGCTTGTATTTTTTATTTCTCTCTTGCAGCTCTGAAATTCTTTGTTTCATCTTCACTTTTTCATCTAAGGAAGGAGGTCTCGTCTGCCGATTTGGGTGAAGACATTGTTGTCACTATCGTCCGATTTTCTATGAAAAATATCCAAAAAATAAAGGTCCATATCGATGGACAACTATGGTATATGTAGTGTATCAGCTATTGATTTTCAGGTGCCCAATGGTTGTTAAGGATGGCTGCTTTTTTGCTTACCCTAACCATCTATTTATTTGGGGTCGCTTACGGACGCTTCACTTTCCAATACCTAGTCTAGCAGCATTCCTGTGACATGTTAAGTCCTTTTTTTATGGACATAAAAAAACTCACTTACTTACTAGTTCTTTGGTTCAATCATTTTTTTATTTGAGGTTTTTTTAAGATTTTGTCAATTTTTTCATGTTTGATTACAATTTGTAGGTTCTCGTTGAATCATTTTTTTTGGATTGTTCATTCTTGTTTGTTTGTACTTTGGTTAAATACTGCAAGATTATTTCATGTTGCAGAGTTTAATGTTAGGGCAAATGCTTGAAGAAAACAAACTGCAGATTTTAGAAAGAGAACAGATTCTCTTGGCTGAATATTTATTATACTTTTCATCATTTAACAATTTCCAAACAACTTTTTGTTTAGTTGCTTACCTCATGGAGACCATTCTTGAATAGTTTAAATAATTGACTTTTTATTTTTGAATTGTGCTTAAGTTCTTAGTGCATCATCGATGATGTCGTCGCTCTTTGAAGACATACTAAAAAAAATTACTAAAGTGATTTTGCATTATCGTTAAGCTTCCAAAAAACATTTCACTTTAATCAGTTAATGCCTCTAATACAACGTTCTGTTTGGTTTTTAATTTAATTTTAGTTATGACACTTTTTTTTCTGAGTTGGTTGGTTTGTTTCTTTTGATCAAAGAGAAAAGATTGATGAACCGAATCAGAATTATGCAGACCAAACCCTACTTGCAGTCATCAATCAAATCCCTTTTGCATGCATTAAAGCTACTTTCACTGTTCTTCAACTTGGGCTTTGTTATTTCATTCAAAGAAGCAATTCCTTCATGATGCCATATTCATATTTTATGAAATCCTGCCTTNTGAAATCTCCATTAAAACAATTCGTAACACAATTAGACACTTGTAAAAGTGGAGGAGGTGAAAGCAAAAGATGGAAGTGTCATGTATGTAGCCATGAATTCACTGCAAGTGCTACACGAATACATCATCATTTCTTTCAGACATTAGAAANGACTCTATTATTGTTTTGCATTTCTAGATTTATTGCATTGAATGACAGTTTAANGTATGATTACTTTCAAGCAAAGACTATGATAAAGAGCATTACTATAAGTATTCGAACATAGGAAAGTAAGAACAAAACAAAGAATGTTGTACAACCAACAAAACAAAAGTACTTAAACAAACAGAAATAAGTTTTCAAGTTAATAAAAAAATAAAAGCAAATATTAGTATTGCAAAAATGTTCTATGCAAATGGATTACCATTCAAACTTGCATGTACTCCTTCATTTAAAGAAGCAATTCATTGTGCCATTTAAGCAAGTAATATTTTTAAATTTTAAATTATCATTTTTTATTTAAAATTATTAGTAAAACTAATATTTTTATTTGGTAGGTTCATCTTATATCCCTTCAACTGAAGATAAAATTCGAAATGATCTTCTTGATGAGAGGTATGAACTTGGCATAAAAAAGTTGGAGGAATGGAAGTAATTTTGGTAGCAAAGTATTTGTTCTATTATAATGGATAGATGGACTGATATTCATCAACTTCCGTTAATTAATATTATAATTAGTTGTCAACTTGGACCATTTTTTCTTAATGCTACAGACTGCTCCAATCATATAAAAGATGCTAATTTTTAAGCCAAATTATTAGAGACAGCAATTGCAACTATTGGTTCAAGCAACATTATTCAAATTATAATAGATTCAGCTCCTGTTTGTAGGCATGTAGGAAAAATGATAGAAATGATTTATCCAAATATATTTTGGACTCATTGTTATGTTCATTCTCTAAATAATACACTTCATGATATTGGTAAAATTGATTGGGTGAAAAAGCTTATTATAGATGCAAGAGACATACAAATTTTCATTTGCAATCATCATTATTTAAATTCCTTGTTCAAGGAACGTAGTAAAATAAGACTTTCAAAAAGCCTATAGAAACAAGGTAATAGAATACAAAAATCTATATTGTGTATTTTCAAGAAATTTGATTTATTAATGCTAAACTAATTATAAATTTTGTGAAACATATATGCTTCATACTTCATAATGTTGGAGAGAATGCAAGAGATACAAGAATCATTACAAATAATGGTTATAACCAGTAAATAGAAGAATTAGGAGGAAGCCAACACAACTATGGGAAAGAGTGTTAGAGAAAATATTTTATCAGATGAGTGATAGAAACAAATGAAGTAAAAAATAATTTATTTGAAATATAATTCTTTATTTTTTATTATTTACATCTTTATATCTTATTAAAAATAAATATTTGTTATATTGTAGGAGGACTGTTAGCATGCTGCAACCTATTGTTGATTTCATTCGTTATGCTAATACACTGCATTAGGAGAAATTTATGTAATTTATGAAAATATGTTAACAAAAATTTTAAAAAGGGTTATAGAAATGGATAGCTCTCTTGATTTTTATAATGCTCAATTACTTCCATTGATTCTAAAAAGATGAAATGCTACAAATACCCCAGTGGTATTCTTCAAAACATAGAGATAAAAATCCAACAAGGCCTTGTGATGATTTTGATGTAAGAAGGGGTTTTTAGAATATGTTAAATGGTTATATTCACCTTGTGAGGCTAGCTTAATTAGAAAGGAATGGCTTCAATTACAAAATTATTTAAATGTGAAGATGCTATATTTGATATGGATGGAATAGTTCAAGAAGATCTAGCTGGATGGTGGACTTTGCATGGTGGAGATACTCCTAGACTTCAAACTTTAGTAGTGAAGCTTCTTTCTCAGGTAATACAATCAGTTTTTCATTAAACATATAAAAAATATTAATACGTATTAATTTCCTTAATTAATTCATGAAATGTGATGTTTGAAAACTTGAAATAGTGATGTTTTATATATCATTATGCATTCTCTAAACACCATGATTAGTAGGCTATTAGGTCTGAAGCTTCAAATGAATTTGTTTATTGATGAAGTTTTGAATAATTTATAAAATGAATCTTTTAACAATGCAAAAATTTATTCTTGTTTTTATCATTTATGTAGGTTGCATCTTCTTTTGTTGATGAAAGAAATTGGTCAACATATTCTTTCATTCATCGGATCAAAAGAAATAATCTGACTCCAAAAAGAGCTGAAAAATTAGTATATGTTCATAGCATAATTATATTGGAAGAAAGAAAGGAAATAAAATATAGGCAATCACCTACTCTTCGTTGGGATGTTAATCTAGAAGATGATGATGTTCTAATAGTTGATGATAGAGAAAGTTATTCTATTGACTTAGCTAATGTTCCTGGAGCAATGAATCCTAATATTGATGATTCAATCCTTGATGAAGATGATTACCATGCAAATGATATTAATGACATAGAACAAAATGAAGCAGGTTTTACAAATTTACTCTTTAGAGTAGAGCAAGGAGAAAATATAGGCTAAAATTAGAATTTGAACAATGTGACAACTTCTAAGCTTTGGCAAGAAAGTCTTTTGTGATTTAAAAATAGATATATATATATATATATATATATATAATGTTAAAATATTTTATAACACACATGAGACTCAATACTTAATGTTTCATTGCAATCTTTTATGCATTTTTTAAGCATTAACAATATTTTGAATTTACATTGTACTTGTTCTATATTCTACAATGTTTTTTATGATATATGAGATTTAATTTTTTAAAAAAACTAATATATTTTAATTTTCTCTATCATGTCCTTGGCTACAAACCCATCCCCACTTTTTCTTGAGGCACACGTACCCAAACACTTTCAGAATCACGAATCCTCGATTCCTCGCTTCCACAAATCGAATTCTTTTGATGCATAGGGTCAGACCTAACAGCCACCAACCCAGATTGCAACACTACTAAGATACATAGTGGATGGCCACAATATATCATTTTTTTGGGGCTCATTGGCAGGTAGGTATGGGACCCACAAATACATGTTTAAATAACAAAATAAGTTTGGTCTTAACTAAGATGAGTAGAATAGTGGTACTTTTTTTTTCAATCATAAAATAGATATTAAAGTTTCAAGTTTTGACTTAAACAAGTTTGAGTATTTTGATTCATGAATTTTTGCTTGCTTTTGAAAGAAGTAGCATTAAAGATACACTAAGGAAGTTTGTATGTTCATCTCACCAACTCTGTCTCAACAATGCATGGTATCAATAAATAGTAAATAGAAAGGTCAATACAAGCACATGAGCACCATTAAAGTTTCAAGTTGCAACTTCCCAACTTTAAGTATTTTGATTCTTGAATTTTTGCTTACTTTAGAAATTTTTTTTGGGACTTAAAATTTTTTATTTTTGTTTTCGGGAATTTAAAAAAAAATTGTGGGACTTCAAAAATTTTTTGGGGAGTTAAAATTTGTTTTAGAACTTAAAAGCTTTTTTGGGACTTAAAAAAAAAATTTGGGACTTAAATTTTTTTTTGGACTTCAAATTTTTTTTGGGACTTAAATTTTTTTTAGGACTTAAAATTTTTTTTTGTCTTAAACTTTCATCTTCCAAATTGAGGCAAAATTTTATAGTAAATGTAAGATCTATAGTCCATAAGCTACAATCTTGCATACTTTCACTTTTTGAAGCTAAAAAATGCCTTAGAAATTTGCTATTGCCTCACTTTCCAAGTGGAAGAAGTTACCTCATGTCTATATTTGGGCTTAGTAAGGCTGAAAATGCCTTGGAAATATGCTAAATTTGGCATTTTCATTGGTTTTTGTAATGGTATAGCCTCAACTACACTAGAACCATCTATCCCTAGCATAGATGATGTTGGGTTTTCATTTCCAACTAAAACCCAGCATAGATGCACATATCTAGTGTTGGAATTATTCGGATTTTCCATTTTCCATTTTCCCAATAGTGGCTAATGTAGTCACCCCGAGTGTTCAATAGTTGCAACATGGCTAGTGTAGACATCAGGTTCACCAGTAGTTTCTAACAACTTCAGCATAATCCAACATGGTTAGCATGGTTGGGATAATGTCAGTGTAGTCACAAAAGTTCATTTAGTATTTATAGTATCTAGATGGGCTTTGGTGGTTATGATGTATCCAAACTTACTATAAATTATCAACATTGAAAATTGATGATTGCTACACCTACAAATAAGCATCAATATGTGAATGATGTGCAAATCCTAAAAACAACAATTGCGCAGCCTATAAAAATCAAACGAGAACACCTTGGTTGGATTTTGAAAATTGGTTGTAGTTCCATTCTAAAAATTGGAAGCAGTTCCATTCCACAACTTAGAAAGTATTTTCTACATTTTTGCAACCAAGAGTCTTTGTAACACTGAAACACCTTTGAGAGAAAATTAGTGTCTATGCTAGGCATGAGAGACTCCCAACATGATATCATTACTTCAAGGGTGGAATACCATTCCTGACCACAATTGTAGATTTTGGTGGGAACTAGCATGAAGTTGCTAGAAAATGGGATTAGGAAGTATCTAGATCATGAGGTCTGAGTGAAGAACACAGCCTGCTAGCTCCAATGGACTTCAAGCTCCATCCAAGCGAACCTCTTGTGCACCCAGCATACAAATTTGTACTCCTTGAACCTTGTACTTCACACATTTTCCATTTCAATAAAGTTACTATTCATCATTATGAAAATTTAAGTTTATGTTTTAATTTTTGTGTCTATTTTCCTTTTGAATCTACAATTCCATTTATGTTTCTGTTTCTGTTTCCATTTTTGTTTCCATTTTCATTTACATTTTTGTAAGTCCTTGAGTGATCAGCTAGACTGTCTAGGGAACCCTAAATTCCATATTTAAGAGGCCCTTGGGATTTGAGGTTAAAACTATTTCGGTAACTTGGATTTTTTGATTTCCATTCCAATAATTAAATTTTCCAACTTCAACAATTTTCTGGCATTAGAAAGAGGGCTTTTACCCACATTCTTAGCCCAAAAATACTTTTCCAATCTTTTCTAAATACCAAGTCTATTATGTTTTCAAATTTTAAAAAACTTACAAACATATTCCATCAAAGCCAACATTGCTACACAAACCCTTTTCCAAATACCCCAGCATAGCTGTTTTAAGTGAGTTGGTTTTGTTCCCAAAATACCCTTTCACAACAATTCCTAGATTCCTTGGAACTAGTATAGTTATCTTGAAAACCCAAATCCAAAACCCAGTTTCATTTGAAAACCCAACCACATCTACTATGAAACTATGTAGTAGGACAACGTAGACATCTCTAGAACTCCAGCGTAGTCCTTCAAAAATGCAAAATTTTCATATTCTATTTCTTGAACCAACGTACACTCTTTTGGTGAACATTTTCTAATTGGGTTTTACCCAGTGAAAATCCTTTTTCCATTACCCACACCAGTGTAGTTGGCTAGAAAATACAGTTGTCTACTACACATCTTCCAGCATAGACATTGCCACTAGAAACACCAGCATAGTTGATCTGACCAACTTTAAAATCACAACATCCATTTTCCCAAGAGTGGTATACACCACTTACATTGCAACAGTAGTGTCAATAGTTGTTTTTATGTATAGCCAACTACATCATTGGGAAATCCAATTTGTTAAAAGTTTTACTAAAAATAGTAAGAGGTTAAAACAACATCTTTTGGCAATGTCTTTCAGTAAATCAACCATTTTTCCTGTTGATATGACCAACATGACATCAAACCAAGATGTGGTTCATATCTATGACCTAAAAGACCATACAGTCATAGAACAAAGATAATCACTTAGGCAAAGATCTAGATTTTGTAGACATTAACGAGAAGTTCTACGACTTACTCTATGTCAAAATATAAGTTGGTCTCTTAATACCATGCTCTGAATCTAATACTAAGCACTAATTTAAGATCATACACTAAGATAGAAAAGAATACATACCATCCCCGTATGACCAAATCCCCCTCACCAACTTTTATGCACAAATGATCATAAAACTCATAGAGGTTGATGAGTTTAGTTAGGGAATTAGCTCAAAGGATTTTCAAGAAGAAGAAGATGAGTTTGACTCTGAATAGAAGCTAAACACCTTCATTGGAAGTCTTTTCCAATATTCAACTCCCCAAAAAACTACATCCAACCCCACGTCCCTTACCTCATTGATGGAACAATTCCCTCATCCCAACTCTCCTCCTATCCATCCTACCATGTTTGAGTCTACACCCATTATTTCCATACACCAAGTACATTACATACTCCAATCCATTTTCTTATTTTCATTTATGCTCTTTGTCACACAACCTCACTCCATTCACTCAACCCCAATGATGTCTACCTTACCATATTCCTATGTCATATCAATTGGATCCTCCTTAGGACCCCAACCAACACAAGCCTCTCATACTCATTTTGTCCTCTTCATCACACAAGTGCCAACTCAAACATATTTTTCCTTGTTTAATCCACTTATGATGGTGGCCTTAAGACCTCTTCCCTTTAGGCCAATGTCAATTGTATAACCTCAAGCTTCATAACTCTCTTTTCAAATATCAATATAAGCACTACAACCCATAGGGATGGCCCAAGTCTTGGATAAGGTCTTCCAAATGATCCAAGACCTTACTAAAGAGCTGCAAAAACTTAATGCTAGTATAACTCAGCTAGTCAAGGTTCTAGACTTTTACTAGGATGATGCTATAATTCCTATTGTGGCTCAAATGACCTTACCCACCAACATGCCCATACTAAGCATCACCAAATACAATGGTGAAAGGGATCCCAATATACATCTAGTAACCTTTCGATTTGAGTGCCTCTTTTTGCAAGCTTGGCCACATATGATACTGAGGATTTTCCTATGTCCCTCAAAGGTAAGGCCCTAAATTGGTACCAAACCTTGCCTATGGGTTCCATCTCTTCCCTTGAGGACTTGATTATCTAATTTATCAATCACTTTATATTCAACTTGAAGCCATATGCTACATTGGACCAACTAATGAAGGTGAATTAGGGATCACTTGAACTAGTCAAAAGTTTTATTCAAAGGTGGAACTCAACACTTAATAAAAGTCCAAATCCTATTGCTAAAACTCACCTCTTAGCCATATACAAGGAAGCAATAAATGACTTTATCATGTTAAAGCTTTATTACCTAGATTCTCAATCACTAAGCCAAGTCTTCTCACAAACCAAGAACATTAAGGAGTAGATGAGGCAACCAACAATCTAGCCTACAAGGCCTATAAAAATCAGCATGCAAGGAGAAATAGGGATAAAACCAAGTAAGAAAATACAACTATGGCTACAATAATAAAATATTAATAAAAATGGAAAAGACAGGGATAATTGTCTTGTAACACATCTTTAGATTCATCACAACTATCCACTTCGTATGCTCTAAAATCAACCAAGATTAAACTTTGGATGCAAGGATAGGTTTAAGTATAGAAGGTTTCTTATGAAGCCCTTTGAGCTTCTAGAATAGTTACTTAAATGAAACCATATACAACATAGGTAATTGTCTGAAGAAGCTCATAAGAGGCATAATCATCTTTGCGACATAGCTAGAGATGCAACGATGGCTGCCAAAGTACTTTAGACTTGATAGGTTATTTTATTATCATCAAATGGCTAATCATGAGATCGATTTTTGCCTAGCATTAGAGGATGATCTAAAAAGGGTGATAGACCATAGAGAGTTGCTATTGAATGAGCCCAACTCTCCAAGCACCAACAACTCTTACAATGTAGCCTCATTCATAGAAACCAAATGGTCTAATCCTCCTAGGAAACCACTTATCATAGCCACAAAACAAAAACCCTAGAGAGCCATTCATCATACAGGTACCACCTCCTCTAGTCTTAAATAAGTCTTTTATCATACGTATCTTACCTTTAGTAACATCAACTTCACAACCAATACCATGAGTTACCAATCTTCCAAAGCCTAGGAAATTGTTTGTTATCTAAGTTCCTTCACCTTCAAAAAGTAAGCATATAATAACCCATGACCAAAGCCCATCTATAGTGGTCCACAACTCAAATTTTAGCAAGAAATCATCATCATAATGGTGATAAAAATAATCTTTCATCAAAACAACAATCAAGCCCACTAAAGGTAACCAATGATAAAAGGCTTCAAACCAACCAAGGTTCATACAAACACTAGTTATGCTTATGGATAAGGGATCCAATTCATGTACATTGAAACCTAAGCCACAAATCCTAGGGATGCTGAAGGGAGTTAAAACCACTAATGCTAAAACATTACATGCCAAGGAAAATAATTTTCTCACAACAATGGGGCAAGCCAAATGGTAATTAAAGAAAAAGAACACGTCACCAAACTTCTATGAACTTATAATGACCTCTCCTACACATAGGAATGCACTATCTTAGGTGTTAACCTCTATCCTTGTGAGTAGAGACATTCCTGCTAATAAAGAATCAAGCCACTCTATCATTGAGCAAGCTTCACTTAGAGAAAATGGACATCAAGCCATGCTCCACTTCTATGATAGTGAAGTGAAGATTGACTCTTGAAATGGAGAGGTGCTATGCATTCCTCTACTTATTACTATACATGTTGGCAAATACAAAGTTCAGTGTATTCATGTGGATGATGGGGTAGCAACTAATGTGATACCGTTCTCTATTATTGACAAACTAGGCTTAATTGAGAATATCCAAGCAACTAATACCTCATCCCTCAAGTCATTTAATGGCTCATGAGTAGTAGTGTGAGGTTCCATCTCCTTAGATTTCATGGTTGTTGAGAAATTCTCTACATTTGCTAACTCCCTAGTAGTCGAAGAGACACCCAATTTCAACTTGATCCTAGGAAGATCATGGTCAGCAAAGCTTTGCATACTCTCATCCCCTATACATCAAGAGATTCAGTTGTACTATTTAGGAGAAAAAATTATTATCCATGGAGACAACATGTCACTAGCTTTGGTTAACTATGTCAACATCAATTGAGGTTCAAAGGTGGAGTTTCAAGAGAAAACTCCCAAAACTCAAACTACAGCCACCAATAAGAAAGACAATAATGATGCTAGCAACATCAACTCTACAACACCAAGTGACCAATGAAAATGCATACAATTAGCATGATTAATAAGAAAGGTGGTGAATATAAAGTTGTGTCAAAAGGATTCCTATGCTTTCATTTTCTAGTAATCCACCTACACTATGCTTTCATCCATGAAACTCTATGATCAAAATTAGTAGCTGAGAGTTAAAATTAGCAATCACCAAGCATTAGAATAGCTTCAAATATTCTCACAAATTGATTCTTGGGGATGACTATGCTAGCCAAGAGCATGACTACACTAGCCTAGAGTATTCAAAAATGGAATAAGTCTTTCCCACTCATTAAGCTTATAATCAACACCAAACACTCATGTCATGTTTCCAAACCATTGCTACAACTTCTGACAACTCCAAAACTCCATGAAATTAACCAAATGATGCCAAAAATTGAACAAAATATATGACTATGCTGAAGGAAGTCTGTGACTACGTTGGCCCAATTTTTTCACAAGGTTCCCAAGTGGGATTGACCATGCAAATAATAATAAACTTGCAAACTGCCATTTTAAAACTTTCATACATTCCTAGGACTTTCGATGATCCTAGATTATTAACCAATGAAGACAAAATTCATCAAAATGCATATCCCAAGCTTGACTATGCTGGGAATTACATGTCTACACTACCTCTCCCCAAATTCTAAGGGGGCAAAGGAATTCTATTAATCAAAGAAAAATTATAAACTTTCCTTTACAATCTTGAGCTGAGCATAACCACTAAGCTCAAAGTCACAGAATTTCACTTTCACAACACAAAGGAAGAGGAAATACTTTGCCTTATCTTAACATAAAGACTCAAGAGTTTTCAAAGATTTTTTTAAAAAAATAAAAACAAGCTTTTATAGAGAATAAATAGAGAGAGAATGAGAAGAAGAGATTCTAGTTCAAGCATAAAGCCAAAACTAGAATTACATAGCTAAGCCAGAGAGCTTTAATTTATAGCCAATATTCTTTTTAGCCATTTTCAGAGCCATTTATTAAGATATTGCTAATATGTTGGGGAGGGATAAAAAGTAGTAAGCTATAACCATTACCAATAAATTAGAAGAGTAGCTAAAGAAGAAGAATTTGTACTTGTAACATTTATCTTTAATTATTGCATTTGGTGTGAACATTAAAAGATTAGTAGAGAAGGAAGAAACCTACCATTTCCTTTTTTGGTGTTAATGGTTCCTTTACTACATATGGAAATGACAAGTTGTACTTCTATTGGAAATTACAACTCTTTAAGCTTCAACTAACAACCCCTGTCTTTTTCATTAATAACGCTTAGCTTACTTTCATAGCAGTACATACTCTAGCTTTTTCATATAATAGCTCTTTTTAATATAAGATTATAATTCTTCATTTTATTTTTGTTGATGTGACATAGTGTTTCCATTTTAGCTCATATAGAATTAAATTTTGGTTCCAAATTGGTTTAGCTTTAAGAAAGCTATTAAAGTAAAACTTATATTCTTTACTATAAGCTTTTATTCCACTTGGGCTAACATGGTAGTGAGTTCTTTAACAAATATCGAAAGCTTGTTGATTCTCATGACTTTTTTTTTCTTTTATTCTTTTAAAAGTAAGCTTTATTATGCATATGATAAAAGGAGATAACATGGAAGAGCTATTTTGGAAGAGCTTTATAGAACCAAAAACTAGTTCTAAAGGTTGGTTTTATGAGCTAATTCAAGGTGCCCTAGAAAATCTAGCTCTAACTTAATATTACATTTCTTAAGTAGAGGTAGGTTCCAAGTTTTGTACATTTCTTGAGAAATTAAGTTTACACTAGAAAATGAGTCTAATAGAGCTTTGCATGTGTTATTTGTTGCAATCTATAAATAAATTAAAGGGCTTCTAGGATTAGTTATTTCTAGGATGGCATTCTGCATTTATCCAGTTTGTGACTACATGAGTTAGCATGATAATATAAACATTTTATGATCTTTGGTTTAAAGGAAACTCAATAGATATTCTTGGGATAGCTTTAGAAGAATTCATAGCCACATATGCCTACTATGATTTAGGTAGACTTTTAGGCTTGAACAAAGTCCTTTTTCAAGGCTTATGCTCATAGCCACTTGAGTTATCATTAGGTTACAAGTTTACAACCCATGTGGCATTGTGTTGTTGAGGTTGCAAAGATAACTCACCTTTCATCAATGATGTAGGTGGCAAAGGAGTAGAGGCATATGTTGTAGAGTGTTGTTGTGGATCATGAAGTGTATAAGGGGTAAGAGATTTAGTTCATGGAATGGTAGATCGATGATATTTGAGGAGATAGTAATGATGAGAAGAAGAAGTATGAACTATAGAGCTACTTGGAGACATAAGTTGCTCAACATAGTATCCATATGGATCAAGTTAGTAGTAAGGATACTACTACCTTGGTGGTGGCATTCCTCATGATTGTGGTTTTTTCCATTGATGATAATAGTCTTGAGGTTGAGATGAGATTCCACTTAGATAATATTATTGTTGATGAAACTATTATTGGTAGTTTCCTTGTGGATAATACAATCTCATGGGTGGCTACCTCCTAGCAAGCTTTGGATTCAAGACATAAACCCTAGATTCCTACAAGTATGGTAGTATTAGCCAACATCCCTTAGGATGTTTATATTGGAAAATGTCACACCCTTCATCACTTGTATCATAATTTGTAACTGCATCAACTATTGTAGCCTGACCTTTCTACTTATGATAGTCCTTTACTACATCATTCCTTATTCTTCTATCTTTATTTTTATTCCCCTAATATATTTTCTCCTCCATGATTTTAAGAGCAACTTGAAATATCTCATCCAAGGAATCCTACATTTTTTTATATTAGTTGATATTTTTGTAATAGATTTTTAATTAGCAAGGTTTTTTTGTACACAACCTCCTCTAGTAGTGTTTCCTCCTCCAGATCATATAAACGTACCTCCTTTTTGTAGATGGAGGAATCTCTGTTATACTCTTCTGTACTTTCTCTCTTTCTTAAATTTCCTTCTACTTTTGCTAGTTAATCAATGAACCTTTGTATTTTATGGGCTCCCATTTTTGACAATCTCCCTTAAGCATTAACACCAAGAGTCTCTCTAGTTTTATTCTTGAGTCCATCTATTACATGATGAAGCTATGCCTTTGAGAGAAACCATGGCCTAGGCATCAATGTACAAAAGAGTAGTACCTTTTGAAGTATGCATCGAGGGATTTATGATTGTCTTATTTCTACCCTTGAATTTTTTTTCTCAAGTTGGACACTATGGGGTACATTTGGTATTTGTTGTTGAATAGCTCCAATGTCATACTCCATCTACCAATAGATTCTAGTTCTAAGGACTAGTACTAACTTTTAGCTTCTTTAATAAGTATCCTAGGAAATAGTTTAAGCTTCTTCCAATCTTTCTTGATGTTTTACAAGGCACAGCATCATGCAAGTCTTACAAGTAATCTTGTGGATCAAGATTATACTCTCCCTTAAACTTAAGGATGTTGTCCATATCAAGCCATTTGATCTAGCTATCTTTTTGATGCCTCGTGGGGAATATGAACTACCTCTAACATATTTATCATGGTTTAGGTAGCAAGTAATGGTTCATCATAATCATTATATTTATGGTGGTTCTTATCATGATCATGTCTTCTATGATGTGGCTTGCTATGCCTTCTTTCATAATGATATTCCTCCTCTTCTCATTGTTGTGTATGTTCCCTTCTCCCATCTTTGTGATGGGGTATTCTATCATTTTCACCTTAGTCTCTATCATTCCTTCTTTGTTCTTAGTCACATTCTTCCTTGTTAGAGCTTGACAATGAGGAAGATTGTAAGGATGGAGAACTAGGAGAGTTATGTTGACTTACTCTCCTTCTTGAGCCCTTGGTTATTCTAATCGTAGATAGCGAGGAGATGATGACCTTGAGGTTCCCTTGGTTCTAAGACTAGTTCTCCCCTTAACTTGGTTTCTTGGTAATATTAAACATAATCATTAAAGAGTTATATTATCCTCACCGAAGGGAGGAGTACCTTGGCACTGAGATCACCATGATGGAAGTTCAATTTCCTCCTATTCTTATTATGAGGTTAGTGTGATCAATACCTTCTTATCTTGAGAGGCTTCATGGTGGGTCTACATGAGTTTATTTTTTCAAAGTTAGGCTTCTATTAATTGATAATCTCTAGAGAGATTTTATGCCACTTGGTATTCTAGGGCTACTAGTTCAAGCCCCACCTTCATTAGTATTTCCATGAACAATGAGGAACTGGCACAACTAGGTGACAACACAATGTTGTGCTCCAAGTCTCTCCAGCATAGCTACTTATCCTTGTGAAGTATAAAGTGAAATCCAAATAATAGGAATTCAAATGAGCATAAGCAACTTTGAATTGTTGAGGTATCTCATCAACATTTCTCCTAGTCCTATCATGTTGTTTGTTAACATCATCAACAGGTAGAGAATTAGTCCTATGAGAAGAAGATATTTTTAGTTTGTCCTTTTTGTAGTGTCTTTAATTATTATTATTTTTCTAAGAATGATGCATTATATATATTCCTACAATGACCTTTGTATGATTTAACTATCTAAAACACTTAGCACATAATAGCTAAAAATCACTCCCCAAAAATGGTGCCAATGATGAGTGGCAAGTAGTCCTTATGCCCAACCATACAAACCATAAGCATGTATGCACAATCTAGTCAACTTCTATGGACACTTTTACCTAGGTGGTCTTTATCCTAGATAGTCAAACATGAGGTTACGAGTCATTATCTTTCTAATAATCACTTATATTAATTTCATCTTTATGGCAAAAAATGATTGATGTGTAAGATATTTATATTTATAATTTTATTATTTTCTTTCTTTGAAATTATTAGAAGATAAATTAATTAAAATATTAAAATTTAACTAATTAATGAAACTAAAGATAAGCTAAACTATCCTAAACATAAAGCATCCATTCGCACTTTCCGTACACATACTAAACTTATCCCAATGTCGTTGGCTTACCAAGTATTTACGATTGGACATGCCAAGTACTCACTATTAGTCTATGATACTTAAAGTGGTCATACTCATGCTCCTATGAAATAAAATATACAATTCTCAAGTATAGAAAAGTAAAGTGTATGTAAAGTAAATTGCTTATATGTAAATTGAATGCTAGTTCAAGTGATGCAATGGTGAGAAGTGATCTCAATTTTATTTTTGTCATGCAAAAGTTTCTAGGTACATCTTGCATTTGAATAAAACTTTGTATAATCAGTTCAATCCATGTTTTGAGCACTCATAGGGAAATTTTGCTAAGTCCTACAAAAGAAAACTATAAGAGATTCACTAGAAGAATGACCAAAGATGCCATAAATGTGGCTAGTCTACACATTTATATAGGCTTAGGGAGAATCAGCATTGATGCACATGCACCAACGCATCCAAGGATGCATCAACAAGGATGCATCAACGAGGTTTCATAAATAAGCATACATCGATGTAGTCAACTTATTTAGACTTTATCAATCTAAATTTACAAAAAATACTAAAATAAAATACCTTTAAAACCTTAGACCAAGTATCTCATTTCAAACTATTTTGACTCTACATAACATATTCATCTTCCTTTTTTTATAACATGAGCTCAATTAGCATCAACGATTTGTACAGCCTTTTCTCATGACTTCTTATTAAGTTCTTTATCTTTCTTACTAGATATCTTGTAGCTATAATTCTTGCATTGTTCTAATAATATAGTTGCACATTTTTCAAGGTCCATATAATATAGTCAATCTAATAGTACTTCTTGTTTCTTATATCTTTTAAAAAGTTTCCTTTCAGAAATCTGTGATATGACTTTGGAATATTATTTGTGTGTTATTGAGCATGGGAAATATCATGAAAGGTGTTTTCCACAAACTTGATAAAATAGTGTTGAAGATCATAATAAAAATATAAAAATACAACAAAAAATCTAATCATTACAAACATATCATTAATCAAATTAAGAAATAAAAATTCATGAAAAATATTTTTTTTTTCCACTAGCACCTTAGGTAATCAATAAAACCTAACTTTTTTTAAAACATTTTGACAAATTTGTTAATTTCCACAACAACATCTATACTAGTTTTTCATTCATTCATAATATGATTAAGATATTAAACCATTGACTTTCTCAAATTAGAATCTATAACTTTAGTTACAAAGATTTTTCTTCATGTCATCCAAATATGCCATATATATAGAAAAATATAACACTTGAAAATTAACCTAATGATTCATCACAATGTAACATATATTAATACAAATGTTTACAAAGATTGTAATGGAATTTACAAAATTCAAATGCTTTTGATACTATCTCACTATATTCATTTCTGCCCTAGAATCATTATGCATGAAAGTATTCATTATTCACTAAGGTTGCTTAGCCTTGCATCTTCTTAGCAAGTCAAAAGCCCAACCTTTGATATGAATTTTAGTACACCTTAAGAAGATCAATGCTACTAAAAGTTCATTATAGTATGAATCAAAGTCCATCATCATGTAGATATGGAACTGCAAATACAAGCATTTATCTATAATAAGATAATGTCGTATTCTATTATGGTACAATTATTTTGCTAAAAGATAATTATAGAACCTCAAATTTATATTTTAATCATATTATTTAGTATTTAAGGTCAAATCCATGGTTAGGATACTATTTTAAAATAGAACTATAATCTTTTTTAGCATTCAAGATGATTGCAACTTTATGATTGTTGGAACAGTGTATTCTAAATTCTCGTGTTGTTAATAAAAGAAAAAATTGATGATGGTTTGGTACCATAGTCTAGTACTAATTTTACCATGGTTGATTTTCTTGTAATCAAGTGTAACATCTTTGCAAATGTTATAAATGTATTTTTTTTCATAATAAACATGTTTCTCTTTCTAGATACCTAAAATCCCTACCCTTCCTTGAAAAAATCCTTGATATATCTCTCATAAATCAAATATATGAAAAATCCTTCATTTCATAAAGATACTATCTTCTGACATACCTCAATGGAAATATGTATATATTGTGTGTCTCTTCTATATGATAGGAGGCCTAGTAATCCATGACATTTGGTTCATACTCGTAATCGTAACTAGTACATACATTTTTATCAAAGTACGATTATAATATTATAAAATGTACATCTTAATATTATAAAATGTAAATGGTTGAGGATAAAAAAGATCAAGATAGCTTACAATATGAAATTAGAAAAACTTATGATATGTAGCTAATGTAGCAGTTTGACCAAGTTGAAGTCTCCTTTCTCCATTTTTATTGGTTTTTAGTTCTACAAAAAAAATTGCAAGAAAATTTCTTACTTTTCTTTTCATCTTCAAAAAAATCTACCATTATTTCTTTGTATATCCAAGCAAAAGTATCATCATAGAAATATGACCATCGAATATCATATTTTAAAAAAGGTCCTAAAGGTCAATCTTATATTTCTTCTTGTTATGTTGTTTCTTAGAAACTTGCATGCTTTCATCTTTCTTACATCAGTGAAAGACTTCATAGAATTACTTACTTGAATAACCATAGGATTTAAAGATATCAATAAACTAGGTAACATTATCAACATTTATACAAACAAAGATATCTACAATATGAGATGTAGAATAAACATAGCATAATATATACATTAGTAAACCACATTCTTCAGAGCTGCTTGCATACCTTATATGTAAAAAAGTACTCATAGGTATTAATGTTTCAAAACTTTTAATCTAGCAATGCTACATCAAATATTTCAAGTTCTATAAGTTTTATAGCTAAAGAATACAAAAGCAAGAAATGTGTTATGTAGGAGAGGCTAGTTGAGGAATTCAAGGGTTATGAAATAAACATTCAAAATGAACTTGACCCCAATCAAATAAAATCATAAAAAACTATAGCTTGATGATTCTTATAACCATGTCACAATAATTCAAATAATGATATGATAGGATGTGACTTGCATCTCTCGTATGGCTTCCAAAAGCATCCAATCCTTCCAAAAGGTAAATTTTCCACATGTAACAAGTCATCCAAATGCATATGCAATTATCCAAAAGCAGACTATGATGTGTGCAAATCACACTCCTTCATAGTGCTCTAAATAGTATTACTGGTTTCATTCTCTTGTAGGACTTTAAGAAGCATCCAATGCTTCTAGAAGGTAGTTTTTCCATGTGTTGCTAGTCATATGGATGCAAACACGTCTTCTAGAAGAAAACTATAATGCTATGTGAGTTGCACTCCTTCATAGTAACTTAAAAAGTACTTCTAGCCACATCTTCTCATGGGGCTTCCAAAAGAATTTAATCTTATCAGAAGATAGGTTTTCAACATGTTGGAAGTCATCTAGATGCAAATGCATCATTTGGAAGTAGACCATGATGTTGTATGAGTCACACTCATTCACAGTGCCCTAAACTAAGGCATACTACTAGTCACATCCTCTTATAGAACTTTCAGAAGCATCTAATCATTCTAGAAGGTAGGTTTTCCATGCATTGCTAGTCATTTGGACGCATATGCATCATTTAAAAGAAAACTAAGATGTTGTGTGAGACACACTTATTTGTAGTACCCTAAATATAAGTAGCTTGCTAGTCACATCCTCTAGTAGAGCTTCCAAAACCTTCAAATCCTTCAAGAAGATAAGTATTCCATGGATTACAAGTCATCTAGATGCGTTTAAAGCATCAAAAAAAACTACAATGTTATGCAAGTCACAGTCCTTTGCAATGCCTTGAACATAAGCATCTTACTAATCACATCCTCTTGTAGGATTTATATTATCATCCAGTCCTTTTTAAAGGCAAGTTTTCCATGCATTGTAGGTCATCTAAATGCATACACAACATTTGGAATTAGACTACAATGTTGTACAAGTCACACTCCGTAGTGATCTAAACTTCAATAACCTATGAATCACATCCTCTTACAAGGCTAGGAGAAGCATCTAATCTTTTTAGAAGGTAGGTTTTCCCCACATTGCAAGTCATCCAAATGCATATGCATCATTTGAAAATAGACTATAATATTCTGTAAGTTCAAGTTCTTTGAGGTACTTCTTCACATTCTATGGCTTCTAAAAGCATATGCATCTTTCAAAAACATGATTCTTAAACATTGGTATTATGGCTAGTAGTATTAAAACCATATTTTGGAAATGATAGATTTTCCATGTTCCTTTCTCATAAATCACATGCACATGTGGAGTAATATGCACAGTTATGACCTCTTAAACAACCAAAAATCCAAAAAAGTTGTCCATAAAGAAGATAGAGTTTTGAGGGTTGCTAGTATTTATGCTTTTCATCATACATATTAGAGAATAATGCAAATCATAGTTAGTAGTACTACTTGCAATCCATGTAACATTGCAATGCATAAGAAAATAGTGTAATGCATAGGAAAATAGTAAGACACCAAAGAAAATAATATGAATCTCAATAAACCAGTGCAATATAGCATGCAAGTCACACCATCTCATGAGGCACACCTAGAATAGAGCATTTGAAATTTTAACAAGGCTTTAATTCTTGCATTGGATCCTTCTAGAAGTAAAATTTTTATACCAAAATTGGAATTTGTAAGATAGTATATTCTTACATTGTAGGACATGTAGAAGTAAGTATTTCAACTCATAGCAAGACTTCTATAAGTATCGATCCTTCCAAAAATAAAACTTCTTTACCACAATTAGCTTCTAGAAGGTATAATTCATGGGTGTGATAGGGCTTCCAAAAGGTAGTATTTCATCATATTTCAAGGCTTCTAGAAGAAAGTATTTGAAGTCATATCAAGGCTTCCAAAAGCATCAATCCCTTCTAGATGTAAAATTTCTTTACCAAAAATGATTTCCAAAAGGTAACATTCATGGGCATTACATTGCTTCTAGAAGATAGTATTTCCTCCCATTCCAAGGCTTCTAAAAGTAAGAATTTATATTCATATCAAGGCTTCTAGAAGCATGGACTTCTTCTAGTACGAAAATTTCATGAACAAAATCAACTTTTAGAAGGTACAATTTATGGGTAATATAGGACTTTCAAAAGGCATTATTTTTTCAAAATTTTAGGCTTCTATAGGCAAGCATTTGAAGTTATATTAAGGCCTTGAGAATAATCAAGCCTTTTAGAGTGCAAAATTTCTTTACTAAAGTGGCTTATAGAAGGTAAAATTCATGGGCCTGACAAGGCTCCCAGAAGGAAGTATTTCCTCCCATTCCAAGGCTTCCAAAAGTGAGCATTTAAACTTATATCAAGGTTTCCAAAAGCATTGACTCCTTCTCATAGTGAAATTTCTTTAACAAAAGCAACTTTTGGAATGTAGAATTCATGAGTATTACAAGGATTTTAGAAGGTAGTTTTTCCTTGTGTTTCAAGGCATTCAAAAATGAACATTTAAAGTCGTATCAAGGCTTCTTGAATCATCGAGTCCTTCTAGATGCAAAATTTCTTTCTCATCAAGTCCTTATAATTCATGGATGTAATAGAGCTTCTGAATGGTAGTATATCCTCCCTTTCCAAGGCCTTGGAAAGTAAGCATTTGAACTCATATCTAGGCTTCCAAAAGCATTGATCCTTTCTGATAGAGAAATTTCTTTAACAAAAGAAACTTCCATAAGGTATAGTTCATGGGCATGATAGTAATTCTAAAAGGTAATATTTTCTTCCATTACAAGACTTCTAGAAGTAACCATTTGAACTCAGATCAAGGCTTCAAAAAAATTTAGTTCTTTCGTGAGTGAAATTATTTTACCAAAACAAACTTTTAGAAGGCACAATTTGTGCATCTCACAAGGCTTTAGAAATATTTTATTTCCTCACATTACAAGGCTACCAAAAGCCAGGCTACGATGTAGTAAAAATTGCACACATTCGTTGTCTTCTCAAGGTAACAAGTTTAGTGTCTAATTCTACTTCTAGTTCATGCTATTAGAGAAGCTATTGCATATGGTAGCAAAGTAGATATTTATGGCTAAAAGGATAGCCCATTTATATGAAAATGTACACTTTCCAGATTCCTCCCTCATAAATTATTAACAAGTGGGAAGCAATATGCATATTTTGGACTTGCTAAATGGTCAAAAATTCAAGTAGGTTTTTCTACAAATACCCTAGTTATCTAAGAATTTAAAATTATTGAACAGAAAACCTAAGCCTTTTTACTTTTTTCTTTTGTAATTTTGCTTCTCATATAAACTGTAAGATAATTAGAGCCACATTATAAACAAAGTATGTTTTGCAATATTACAATATGCCTCGCATAGTATAAATAGTGGAATATGGGGCATATTTTAGCCATATATATAAAGTACTACTTGCAATCTATATATAGTGCAAATCGCATAGAAAGAGTGTCTCTCAACCTACTACTACAATATAACTACAACATGTAGTTTTCCTTCATGTAACCACTGAGAGATTTTAATAGTCTAACTTTCTTCCAATAGTTGAATTATACTTTATAAATAGATCATCTGAAAAACATATTTTCTTATTAAAATCATGTTTTTGGAATGTCTATTATAATAGAAGAAGTGGAAGATTAAGCTATTCAAAGTATAAGTTCCTTCATGCTGATAAATCATAGACTTTAATGAAGCAATTAAAACCATGATTTTCTTAGACAAAAAAGGCTTTCAAAAGGTATTTTCATTGTTATAATAGACACGACGAACAAAAATTATTTTAAAAAGAAAATTTGTATGTTAGGTGCGATTAATCGTAATCCAATTTTTTTTATACTAGTTAATAAAAAACCATAAGATGATCAGACATTGGCATGCATGCACATCAAGTTAGCATGCATGGCCATCTTTTCTATTTACATGTACATGGCATGCACCTACCACAACATAGATTTCTTGATAGCCTAAAGAGGATAACTATAACCATGTCCATGCTCACCTCCTTTATCACCGTGGCCTACATCTCTGCCATGTTTGCCATCATTGTCATTTCCATTGATAACATGTTGGAAAAATCAATAAGAACGAACATTCATCACCAGGGAAACACTATGAAATGCAAGATACCCTACAACAATCATCACCAGGGAAATGCAAGTAGTAAAATAGAGCCACAAGCCATGAAACCAACTGTAAATATACTTGACAACCTGGCAACAAAAAACCAGAGCTAAGATTTTTCCTATAAACACATCCACTAAATCTGATCATAAGGATGCACTCAAATATTAAACCAGTAGGATACACGAAAGGAAAAGAATGAAGTTTTCATATGGTTTCAGGTACATTGCATTGCTTGGTCTATGCATCATAAACATGCCATAATAACATCACATGCAATGCAATGTATTTCACCAATCATTGTTATAGGCATGAACAATGAATATTTTTTTTACAAGCTATGATGGTGGTTATAACTCTTTTTTTTTAACCTTCATGTAACTGCAGCTACTAATATGTTGAGGGTTATAGCATAAAAAAGTTTGACATTTGGCATCTCTAGGTTTGCTAAGAGATTGTAATAAAGGATATAGGTACTAGTTCACCACTGCTTCTTAATCAGTAATAAAGTGTTATTTTGCATTGGACAAGTATAGCGTTAATGTAAGGTTGATAAATATCTCCATCATGATGTGACATCATGTCAACTTGTGATGCCAAGGATTTAAGGAGAACATTTTATCTATAAAATAAAAAAAATTTAAAATAAAATGCTATTTTTTATAAAAAATAACCCTAAACAAACTTGTCATCCTTTTAAAATATAGAACTAAATTTTGTATGTTAAATATATTTGTTGTTGCAACAGTCAATGCGGCGATGATTCAAGTGAGACAAGAAACCGTACAGAACATGTTTGTCAATAAAGCCAAATCCAACATTGAGTTGGTGTGGGGTAAAATTCCCAATTATTCAAGAGAGGAAGGTGAAAACATGTTAAATTAAGACCAATTATCTCAAATTTCTTATTACTTAAGTTTGAATGAGCATCAACACATTGAATTTCAAAACATATAGTTAAACAACAATAATAAAATCAATCTTATAACCACCCTCTATTACACTTTATAAAGTACACATCTTCAAAAAATACTAGTTTGGATTCATAGGTATTTAAATTATTTGAAATATTTTTACAGTAAAAATCTGCAAATATGGGAATATGGGTGGTAATTTCCAGCCCTAATTCTAACCAAAATGAAACACATGACTTGGAGCTTTAAAATCAAGAATCTTACTACCTCATGACTTGTACTCTCCTTGATAGATTCCCACACAATACATTTCTACGTGTTACACACCTACTTACCACTTGGCTTGCTATCCTACCTAAGCTAGTCCAATGCCCCTACTACCACCATGTTCGACTTGCTAGTGGTTGCTACTGCTCATTTGTCCCTATTCATCAACCTGCTCATACATTTCCCTAATTTGATACCATTTTATCCATTTTTGAAAAAGGTATTAATGTTGGGAAGGGTGATGGATTCCATTAGTAGTTTGGCCAATGGATTACCTTGGTAAACATATGTAGGTGATTGCATTATGTGATGAAGTTTCTGTATATGAAAGTTTATATTGGTATATGTCCTGATCCTTATCAAGACAATGGAGAGTTGGTACAATATCATAATAACAATGAAAATATTTTTATTTCCTTTGAAAACATTATCTAGAGTATGAAAAGACTAGCATTAGGTAAAGTAGCTAATCCAACAAGAGTGTATAGAGAAATGGTTACTTGGAGAAGATCTCTAGTATGTGATGAAGTGAATTTTTCATTGGCTACAATATCAGAATCATGATAGTCCATATCTAATATTGAAGCCCTAGCTATGACATTGGATATGCGATATCGTGGGACATGTGCTTACCTATAAATGCAACACTTAGGTGCATGGTCCAAACAACAATTTCATCAACCTCTACCAAAGCTCTTTTAGTTTGTTTTCATGAACTTAGACTTAGCACTTAGAAGTGTGAATGCTCGCAGTGTAGTTTGAACTAGTAAACAACATCTTTATTTGAGCATTTTGTACTTGGGCACAAGTGTAACCAAAAATAAAGATTGAGCTATTTCCCATTATTGCAGCATTCTCCTAGATTTACAGTTTACACCTAGAATTATTTTCTTACTATTTTCTAGCTTAATGAATTACTTTTCTAAAGTACTTTAGTGCTACATGTTCATATTAAGTGGAATGAGCACAACTAATCTTGAGCACTTAAGTGTAAGTGCTTGGTAACCTAGTAGTGCTATCGCTTGGTTTGCCTAGTAGTGAAGTACTTGGTAATCCCAATGGTAGTTGCATGAAGCTCAAGGTGTGTACGGAAGATTAGGAATGGATACTCATTGCACTAGGCTAGAGTAGATTCATTACTTGTTTTACTTATTGTAGAAACTAGTTTCATTCACGTCATGTTTACTAGGAGCCAAATGGGCCAAATAACATCACTTATCTTACACCTCATCATGAGTTAAACCATACCTGTAGCCTTCACTAACTCACATGGAAAGACAACAATCCTGAACTTTAACCAATTACTAGCATAATCACATTGTCTCATTCATGGTTTACAATCTAGACACACATGCACTCCTGTGACTTGTATGGTTGGGTGTTGGATTACTCCACCTCCCATCATTGGCACGATTGTTGGGGACTTGTCAATGTATGTTGAGTAATTGACCACACAAAGTTCAATGTACTTGAAACACAAAGTTAAAATCTATAACTCTAACTAAGCACACTTAAAAAAAAACTTCTCAAACCATAACATAGCTTTAAGTAAGGATACATTATCACTTGTCAGGGAACTACAAATAAGCAGTCACAAAATTGAAGAGGGAGAAGACTAAAGTATGTCAATGCAAACAAGGATCTCATATGCTCATCATGATCCTTACTATCCTAATTTCACCTTCATCTTTCATTAGGATGACCAATTAATGTGGAGAGATATTCAAGGGAACATTGTTCTACCACCAAAATGTTCAGCACCCATCATGCTCTAAACTACTCTCAAGTGGATGAAACTAAGTAAAGAACTTGGAGGGTATCATATGACCAAACACGTGACCAAACTCTATGAACTCGCTGAGGAGTACTTAAGAAGAGACAAAGTCATGGAGACCAAGCATGATTAGAACAAAGAAAAGAAGGTCAACTCTCCTATTTTCTTGGAAGAGCTTAATGGAGATGAATTCATAGCTGAACAACTTCACCAAAACCATGAGTTCCAGTCACAAATACTTATCATCCAATTATAGGAACTTGTCAAGAATCATTCATGCTCTAACTTAGCAGAGACACTCAAAAGGAAAAAGACTCAAGGCTAACAGTTCTTGCTGGATCTCATTGAGAAGAACATCAAAGTCATCATAGGAGGACAAGCCAACACCATTTTCCTACTACCTTATCTGCATCCTTGTGATCATTAGAAGACTCTAACAAAAAGAGGAAAAGGTACAAAGATCATGACAAGGAAGAGAGGAGAACTCATGATCATTATGATCATCATGACTGTTACTCAAGATTTTCTAATTCAGAAGATGAATGGTATTAGCAGCACAAACGTAAGAATCATAGAAATCATGAAAGGAATGAGCATAGAAGGAGGCACTACTACAACCAAGCACATGAACTTGATCAAGATGGTGAACCACTAATGGAAACTTGTAGCGTGATTAACATATAGGAAGTTGTACACATTCCAACTAGGCATGTGAGGGATAGTCGTATCAAATGGCTTGATATGAATAACATGCAAAGATTCGAAGGTGGTTATAATGTTGATCCAAAACATCACCTTTAAGCTTTTCATGATGCCTACATCCTATAGAACATTGAAAGTAACTGGCAGAAGTTAGAGTTTTTTCCAAGAACGCTTGTGAAATAAGTAGAGAGCTGGTACTAATTACTTGAACCTAAATCAATCAGAAGATGGAGTACCATGCTAGAGATCTTCAACGATAAGTATCAAACCTACTCATAGGTGTCTAACTTAAGAAAAAAAATCCAAGGATGGAAACAAGGGACTCATGAAACCCTTCATGCGACAATGGGTAGATACTACTCACCACTACATAGATGCCTAGGTCATGGATTCTCATAGAAATAACAACTAAGGCACATTGTAGATGGGTTGTGAAACAAAACCAGGGAGATACTTGGGATTTATGCCCAAGGTAGATTATCTGAGATGATTGTGCATCATGTCTAGAGGTTAATTGATCAAGTGGAGAAGAAAGAAGGTGAGTTAAGAAAGAGAGAATCAACTAAGGAGTATAACCAAGACCCGTCAATCAGGAAGAGAGATGAAAGGGTCTATGATACTTAAGAAGAAGAAACCTTGGACCAGGGAATCCAAAAGAAAATGCTACCAATCCAAAAATTTATTATCAATGTAGTAGCATAGGTAGCAAAGATGTGGAACTCAATCAAAGAGAGATGTATAACAACTTTAAAGATTATGGAAGAGAGAGCAAAGTAGGCCTTTTACAAAGGCAAAGATAAGAAAAAGAAGAAATATTTTCGATAAAAAGGTAAAGTGGCCACAATTGCTAAGTGTTTTGACACCAGCTCCACTGACGAGAAATCATGTATTGTGTGTCAATACAAATATCCTAAAGGATGTTTTCTAGTGATGATAAATGTATAGGAAATGGGGGCATATCCACTCAATCCTAAATTTATTAAGAATCAAATGCCCAGAAGGTTTTCTTATCCTTAAGGTAACTACAGATAGAACTTCCAACCAATAGAATATCCCAGGGGAGCTGTAACACAGCCATAATAATAGTATCATTAATAGTGGCAATAGTCCCAATCATGGGCCATGCCACCACCATGCCAATAGTACCCATATAGACAACCTAATCCGTATGGATACTATGTACAATGTCCAATTTCTCCTAGAAACGCTACTATCCAAACTTCACAGTACTACTCACTTGAATACCACATACCAACATTACCAAGGCTAGATTCCCACTCATACATGCATCCACAAGCATCTGGTTCATCTAGTCAAACTTCTAGTCCTTTATCCATAGTACCACCACCTATCATGTAGGGAGAACTACCCTCACAACCTTAGTGGAAGAGGGCTACCAAGGCAATGAACATACAAATGGAGGATCTTATCAACAATACTATAGGAAAAGAAAAGAAATGTCCTTTCTTTAGGAAAAGTCCATAAAGAGTTGGTAGAGTTAGAAAGTTACTAAACTATGTTCCTCCTATAAACACTATGTTTTCCCAACAATCAGCTTAGAATTTAAAGACTATCATGCTCATAGAAGTAGTGTCAGATTGGATAAAGGTAGGGTTACTTCCCAAGAAACAAATTGATCCAAGAATTCCCCTAATTTATCTACAAGTAACTAGAAATGTACCATGCAAAGCTCTACTAGACTTAGGTTCCAAAGTAAACTTGATCTCTCAAGACATGTATAAAGCATGGAACCTACCACCCTTGAAAAAGTGAAACATTAGGTTAGAGCTAGCAAATCAATATGTTACCATTCCTTTAGGATAGATTGAATATGTAATGACCACTATCAATGGGTGATCTTATCTAGTGAACTTTCTGGTGATTGATGTGAAAAATGATGATAGGAAATTTCTTATCATTATGGGGAGAGCATGGCTTAGCACAATAGATGCTAAGTTAAGCATAAGAGACTTATTTGTCAAAATATCTAAGGAAGACATGTACAAAGCCACACATATGTAGCAAATTCCATGCATTACTACTGATGAAGAAGGATGCAATTGTGGATCAACAGTATAGAACATCAACATAATCCTTACACCAACCCACAACAGATGTGAAAAACAAGTGTGTGTGCAAGAAATAGCATGGGTCACTAAAAAAAAAAGACACCTAGTAGCTAAAAACTAAGAACTTTATCTTGTTTAAAATATGCATGAAATAATCTAATTCACCTATTAATTCCCATTCTAAGAAGATGACTCCAACTGAGAGCCCAAAAATGAAACTATTAAATCACAATCATACACCACTAGGAAAAGAAAATAAGCACTTAGATAATCATGATTCCATTACCATCAAGATTACTTGGGAAGATAACTAGAAAGTTAAATCAATAAGAATGGTAAGTAAACAACTTATAGTGTATGATCCAAGAGATCTAGCGAGCACCTTCCAAACACTCGCCCATGAGTTCAGTCATGGAGGAGATGCCTTATCTTGATCCCAGCATTAATAAGTGTTTTTCAATTCTTTGTTTGATAATTCTTTTTGATTTCTAATTTCCTGATATACTTTTCACATTCTTTGACATTTTCTCATTCTTTTATACTTTTTCATTTCTTAAATTTTTTATCTTTTTTGACATTTTTTAATTCTTTAATAATTTTTCACTCTTCAACATTTTCATTCTTTACATATCTTTTCAATTATTACTATGTTTTTCATGCTTTGTTTTCATTTTTTTTGTAAATGATTTTGATTGCTAATAAAATACATTACGAATAAGGTAAGATGTAGTCCAATAAAGTAAATATTTCTCTATATTATCAAGTCATAAGGGACTGGTTATTTGAATAGTGAGCCCACATCATCCATCCATTTATCTCATTAATAAGAGGTTCTTACCATGGTCATAATGATATTCTTCTCATCATACAACTAAGAATAAACTTGTGATCATTATTCTTGGACTGAAAAGTGAAGAACCAAGTGGAATGTAAAGGGTCTGACATCAAGGGAATCTATGGACTCTCTTGGATTACTTTTTTTACTTCTATCATATTGTATAGGTTGTATTATATCCTTGTAGATCTAAAAAAATTGGAAGTAAGAGTAAAATAAGTGCTACATTATCATGTCACTAGAAAGACATGTTACCCTTGCCTGAAGGTAGTCCTTTGCTAAGGTTGACATAGATAAAAATAAAAGAGCACAAAATAAATTTCTAGGGGTCCCACTAGAAAGACATGTTACCCATTCCTAAAGGTAAGTGGCTTCTTAGAAATTGAAAAAAAATAAAGTGTGCCATGAATAAACTCCTCCCTTGGATAATATGCCAAGTGACAATACTCATAGCAATTGTGGTAGTCTTATAATTGTAATTCCAGGAGATAAAATAATGTGATGTCATTGGAATGTGGTGTGGACTTGGTTTGAATCTTAAACAGAAAGGCTAATGATTACTTTAACCATTAACAAAATGCAAGAATTTATTATGCCTATGGTAGGATACCTGATGTCCCGATTTTTGTAATTCCTTCTAAGTCCATCTCATTTCACTATATGAATAATCATAACTTGTGGTGTGTAATATAGAGTAATTTTCATGATTTGGTGGTACTAACATGTGTGTTTTTCTAAATAGGTATGCATTACATTCAACTTCTTAAGTGCTAAGGACACTTTAGGTGTGGTTATACAAGGGCATTAATGGCTGGAGCCTACTTTGGGGAGGAGCCACTTGTATAACTATTATATCTTATACTTGATCAACAATTCCACATCATCTTGAACCTTTCAAGACCATTAAATGTTAATCAAAACCTCCATTTACATCACATAACTCTATTCCAATAACATGAACTTATTACCCATCTCATCCATCTTATCAACACTTCATGAACTTTTGTGGCCTAAGACTCCTTCTTTACAAACTATCTGTGCCAACTTCTTTAAAGAAATATGCATCATCCATCACTCAAGACCCTCTAAATACACTTCAAACCTTCTAGAAAATCAACCAGATTCATTTTCCATACTTAGAACTCATTGAAAAATGAAAATTTTTGGCCTACTCGATATCAAAGCTACCTCAATATTGGATCCATAAAAAAGCATATATATGTAGGGACTTAGCCAAAATTTTTCATTTCATACTTTTGAAGAGAAGAAGTTTTTCCATTTTTCTTTACTAATCTAAGCTCTAACCTCCTAGTGTTCCCAAGCTATAACTTGCACATTATCACTTTTATTTTTGTGATTTTTGAATCTATTTGATCTCGAAGTGCTCATCTTACTCATGGGAGGTGCTAGTGAGGAAAATCTAAGTCACTTTTTTAGAAATTGCTAACATCCAAAAGGTATTTTAAGTGTAAGATTGAAGAAAAATTAAATTTTTTTTATAATAATCAATCATATTAATGCTAGAGTACTTAAATAATGCTCTTAAGGAACCATAACAATCATTACAAGCCATGAATAAGAACAAATTAGACAACTATGAAGGGTTTTAAGGAAACTAACACTTATGGGGTAACTTTTTCATAAATTTCTTAACTCTGCAATTGTAATAAACTAAGAACTTAATGTAACTAAAGGTATGAGTAGCGTATAGAACCATAAGAATTTGTGCAAACCCTTAGTAACTTAAACCCTTTATTGATTTCAAATGGCCCCAAAGAGAGGAGCATAAGGTGGACCCTCACAACCTACAAGAAAACAACCAAGAGGTAGTGGTAGAGGCTAGCCAGGAGCACAAGAACCACATCTAGAACATGCAAAGTAGGAGGCCCAATCATTCAGCATCCATCAAGAAACACTTGCTACTAGACAGTTGGCCCAAGGAGAGGTAGAGAAATTACAAGTAAAAGGACAACACCTCATGTTGTCACAAGAATGCCTCCAAGTCATTCAAGAAAAGTCAATCCTAACTGTAGTCATTGTGGAAATGAACTTTGGTCTATTTGGGGAGTTTGTTTCAAAAGTGGTAAATACTCAACTCAAAGCATCACCACTATGGCCCATCCTATCTAATAATGGAGAATGATACCTTAGGGAAACTTATCAATTTCAGCATAATAAACTAAAATGCATTACTATCAACATCAAAGGAGTCTCTATATCATATTCAATCAAGACAATAGTAGAAGCTCTAAACATATCCAATGAAGGAACAAGGGTAGCACTTTTTTCCATAAGATTAGATGTTGAAACCATAAAACTATGGTTGAAATGGGCATATGGCAAAGAAGATAAGGGAAATAATGAATTAACTCTAGAGTGAAGGATTTACTTCAAAATTGGCATATATCACTTGTTTCCAATAAAAGGGTTAAATAGATTATCCACCTATGCAGCCAGAGGAAGTGCGATCCTGATGGAAAAATACAACATCAACATTGCACAACTCTACTTTATGGAGATCCAGAGGTAGTTGGAGGAGAGGAAGGCAGGGAAGCCAATCCTTCCATTTCCTTGCCTTATTAGGAAGTTGTGCAAACAAGTTGGAATCTTGGAGTACACTAATGACGTTCCTAGGAAGCTTAGAATGCCTTGTATGTTAAACTACTCAAGCCAGCACCACCCAAGAAAGATTAGGGTGAGGAACAAACTGATGCTTGGGAAACCACATTAACCATTGAATAGCAATCGCATGTGGGACCTAGTAGCTAGCAACAAGAATAATAGTAGTAGAAATAGTAATAGAAACATCAGCAACAAGTTCCATCACTGCCATTACAAGACTATAGGTTGTCAATGAGTCACCTGCAACAAATTGCAGAGATCATTAGCCGGGGAACAAGGGAGGAGGCCAATCTTTATAGTGTTATTAATAGTGCGACTTAGCCCATAGTTTTAGCAAATCCTAAAAGTGGAAAAATCTCATTCTCATTCTGCTTGTTTTGTAGCTAAAGCCCAAATGTATGCACAGGCTAAGGCACTCACTATGGCCTTAGCCCAAATGCTTTTTTCCACTGCTTTAGCAAAACAAGCAGATAGAGAATGAGAAGGAGAAAGCCCAAATGTATGCATAGGCTAAGGCACTCACTGTGGCCCAAGAAGAGAACAAATAGCTTGTTGCAAATAATACATGGTTGACCACTATGGAGAAATAGAGGAACATTCTAGAGGAAATCATCCACCAGTTAAGAGAACAATTGGTGAGGATCAACCAAGACATGAACTCACCTCGCACAAAAAAATAGAACCCTCTCCATGGAGGAGGTATGTGCTATCCATAAGAAATCAATGATTGAAATAAGCACATGATAGAATGAGGTAAAGAAACATGAGAGGTTCAAAGAACACTTTTGTGATCAAGTGGGCATGTATAAGCAAATCAATGAAAAGGAGATCCAGATGGCTAAAGCTAGAATCAATTCCATTTCAGCACAAAATCCTAACCGGTAACCTATCTTAGAAAGTTATGCCCATGTTCACCAAGTAGAAGTTAAGAACAAAGTCCTGTAGATTGAAGATATGAAGGAATACATGGGATTAGCTAACCTTCATTACACCAACTTGGCCATGTTAATAGTAGGTAGGCCTAGAAATTCACTGGAACAACAAGTAGTAGCCACATATGCCTTGTATGAGAAAGAGTTTGCAAATAGAAAAGATGCCTTACAAAAAATTTAGGTGACAAACTCTGAGTTATAAGTAGTGAAGGCTAGCTACCAAGGGCAAAAGGATGTAGCAGCAAACTTGACCAAGAGACTGTCAAATTATCGTGAATTAAGAGAAAAGGCTAGAGCACTTGAAGAAGAGAGAAGATAGTTCACGGCTTGGTATGTTAAGGCTAATGAAATATTTCCACAACTGTCATGTCCATGGGATGTACCTACTTCATCACACATTGTACAAAAAGCATGGATGGTACATGATCTAAGAATGGAAGAAGAAAATATTCAAGTGCTCTTGAACCAATATAAATTCCAAAAGCCTAGCAACAAGGGAAAGCAACTAATGGAAGAGCCACCACCACCAGGCACTACATAAGGCTACATCAAGCTTCATCAAGATTTTGTTTTTTATTAAATTTTGTCATGTCATATCTTGTGTCAATTTTTTGTAAAACACCACTGCGGTATTCAAGAGTCATGTATATAGTTAGTCAGTCATGTAAATCAACCTCACAAATTTTGTAAGAAACTCTATCCTCATTTGGTTTTAACTCAAGGAAAAGTTTTTAGTTAGTAATGGGGGTATGATAAGTGAATTTTTTGTTGGCTACAATATCAAACTTCTAATATTGGAGCTATGATATCACATATTTGATATCGAAGCCCTAGCTATGACATCAGATATCCAATATCATGGGGCACATGCCTGCCTATAAATATAACACTTAGATGCACAACCCAAACAACAATTTTTTCAACCTATACTAAAATCATTTCAATTTTTTTTTGTGAACTTAGACTTAGTAGTTAGAAGTGTGAATGCTTGCAATGTAGTGTGAACTAGTGACTGACATCTTTATTTAAGAATTTTGTACTTGGACACAAGTGTGACTAGAAATAAAGATCAAGTTATTTTCCATTATTGTAGAATTCTCTGAGATTTATTGTTTATACTTAGAATAATTTTCTTACTATTTTCTAGCTTAATGATTTACTTTTTCAAAGCACTTTACTATTACATGTTCATATTAAGTGGAATGAGTATGACTAATCTGGAGCACTTAAGTATAACTACTTGTTAACCTAGTAGTGCTATCACTTTGTTTGCCCAATAGTGAAGTACTTGGTAATCCTAGTGATAGTTGTACAAAGCCCATGGTATGTACAAAATATTAGGAATAGATACTCATTGCACTAAGCTAGACTAGATTCCTTACTTATTTTACTTAGTGTAGAAACTACTTTTATTCACATCATGTTTACTAGGAGCCAAATAGGCCAAACAACATCACTTATCTTACACCTCACCATGAGTTAAACCATACCCATAGCCTTCACTAACTCATGTGGAAAGACAATGATCCCAAACTTTAATCAATTACTAGCACAATCACATTGCCTCATCTATGGATTACAATCTGGTTGTGCGTACACACTTGTAACTTGTATGGTTGGGTGTTGGATTACTCCACCGCTCATCAGTATGTAAGAAAATATGGAAAAATATAAATCATACTCTTTGGGCTCATTTAGATAAAGAATGGTATATTAATAGAGTCATTTTACTCTTCATAAAAGAAGATTTATCTCATTTAAATAACTTCAGTTGAGTATAATCAACAATATTTTTTTCTAAGGTATTGGGAAATATTTATGAGATAAAGATTGGTAGATATACAAAATAATATTATTTAAGAGCATTTTCACGAGCTATGTTTAGATGTCATCATTCTACTACTAATCATCTTATCATATTAAAATATCTTCTTAATTATGCAAATAGGAAAATTAAAGAATATTTTATTTTCTACATGGAAATCTCTAAAGCATATTATTTAGTTATTCATAGAAGTGATTACAAAATATAGGAACTCCTTCATTTTTATTATATACTATTCAAAGTCTTTACTATGAAGTATATATACAGATCACATATCATTACTGTCATGAAATTATTTCACTACATAGTGATATTAGTGTGAAAGAAGGTTGTTGTCTTTTACCTATACTTTCTAGTATTTTTACGGATGATCCTAGTAGATATTCTATTAAAACTAATGATTTCTCTATAAACCTCTTATTGTATGTTAACAATATAGTTTTCATCTCCAACTCTAGGGAATGTTTGCAACGAATGCTTTGTGTTGTAGATTATATTTTCCAACAATCAAGAATGAAATTTAGTTTGAAGAAAACCAAAATTATGGTTTATAACATTTGAAATAATTTAGGGGATGCCTTTTTAGGTTTTCATAGTCTTAAAGAAAAAGCCTAATAATTTGGGGTGTCTTTTTCAATTTCCATCCATTTTTAGATTTCCATCCTTACAACTTGTTCTAGAAAACATCCCCTCATGTGTGCTCATTTCTTACTAAAGAGTTTCTTGCAAAGAGAAGGAGAAAACTCTCTCTAAAGATAAAAGAAAGTGTTATTAAGAAATAATGAATAAATAGTAACAAAAGGAAAAATTTGTTAGAGATGTGAAGAGAAAATCTATAGTTAACTTGTGTTGAACCTCACTTTTCTCTTTTACCATTTTTTTAAGTTTAGAATTTCCTAAAAATATGAAAAGAATAGTTAAGATATTCAAAAGTTGTTGTAAAAGAAAAAGTGAAGACATGTTTGAGTTAAGTATGAGTTGTTTCCATTATTGTAACCTTGGATTTGTCTATTTAAATTCATCTTGGATTGGTTATGGGTAGTAAGCTGAGAGCATGTAGTTTGTTGTGGAAGGGTTATTGTGATGGCAGTAATTGACTTGTGAGCTTTGTAAATATTTTTGCATCTTTGTAGTTTAAAGATGTTGTAAAAGTTGATAAAATGATTTCCTTTTTTATCTCCCGTGTTTTTCTGTCACTCCATTCTACAAGTTTTATTTCTATGTTGTTGTGTTGTTTTATTTTTTTGTCATTAATATTTGTGTCTAACATTATGCTTATAATGTTTATGCCATGAATACTCTTGGTGTAACGTTTTTGCATAATGTAATTTATTAACAAGTGGTATCAGAGCGAGGTTAAGTTATGCAATATTTGTTATTGGTTGAGCATAAAAGGTATTAGAGAGTGGATTATTTGTATATTGTTTTTACTGCTTCATGGCATATTATTTTTTGTTTCAGTGGGAGTTGTATGTACAAGATAGTGAAGATGTCTTAGTTTTATTCTTATTGATGAATGAGAAAGAAGAAAAAAGAAAAGATACTAAGATGCTGGCATTGTGGTGATATTAGACATGTGAAAAAGGATTGCTCTATTTTTGAAACATGATGATGTTGTCTCTAGTAATGTGGTATCCATTGGGTATGTTGTTGTTGAAGAGATATATCTTATTATGTCAGAGTGTGAGTTGTAAATCTCTTTCATTTTGTTCAACTTTTGGGTTAACATATGTGATAGTTTTTGGGATAGTATTTCTTAGTGTTGGTGTAATGCTATCTCATGTTATTTTGGCTTGAAGAGGGTTAATCTATTAGGATGTTTTACGTGGAGATGCTCTCTAGAGAGTTGTGTACACACTTATGATTGTTTTTAGATGTTGTGGAAGGCATGGCATATTGATTGAAGAAGTTGTTCCAACTTATTTTTCATCACTCTAAGTGATTTGTCTTTAAGAGGGAGATTAGTAGAGATGTGAAAACAAATTCTTTAATTAACTTATATTGAAATTCATTTTTCTCTTCTACCATTTGTTTAGTTTTAGAGTTTTCTAAAAATATGAAAAGAAGAGCTAAGATATCTAAAACTTCTTGTAAAAGAAAAAGTGAAGATATGTTTGAACTAATTATGGGTTATTTCTATTATTGTAACCTTGGATCTATCTATTTAAATCCATCTTGGATTAGTTATGGGTAGTGAGAGACTGTATGGTCTCTTGTGTAAGGATTATTGTGATGAAGCAACAAACTTATGAGCTTTACAAACATCTTTGTATCTCTATAGTTTGAAGATGTTGTAAAGGTTGATAAGTTGCTTTTCTGATTATCTCCCTTGTTTCTCTCTCACTCTATTCTACAAGTTTTATTGTCTTGTATTTTTTTTATTTTTCTGTCATTAATATTTATGTGTAATGTTGTGTGTATAATGTTTATACTGTGAATATCTTGGATGTATCATTTTTGCATTGCATAATTTATTAACAAAATCTTCCCCAACTAGAGCCTTGAAAACAAAAAGAACTTAATATGGTAAGAAAAAAATTAATTGTTCAACTTTCACTCTAAGTTATTGGGTGAAAGTTTTTTTCTTGAAAGTATAACTAAAAAGCAACATCTTTAAAAATCTCATATTTAACTTTTTCAAAAAAAAAAAAATCATAGTTATACTTTGCTACTAGAAATACTTATACATTGAAGCTTCTTAATAGAGCTCAAGCACCTCAAGATACTTTCAAATGAAAAGAAATTAAGTAGATAAAGTATGTTAACAATGTTATGTGTCATGTATGGTCAAAATGGCATAAATAACATGCTAGTTTAACAATTACACTAGGAGCATTTTTGCTTAACAATTAAATTGTATTAGCTACAATTTCTAAAAATCTCTAAAATGACGCTAGTGCAATTGTAAAATTGTTGTGACCCTAATTATTCTCATCATAAATTGAAAAATAGTATATACTAGCAACAATTTTTATAAATTAGGCCAATAAATCTTAGAAGAAATTAGTGTGAAAATTGAATTTTTTTTTTTTAAAAAAAAAGAGCATTTAGATCCTATTCATATCAGTTGTGCTATTTTCCATTTTTCATCTAAGAACTTAGATAAAGTAAAAAATCAAATATAAAATTTTTAATTTTTAGCTAACATCATTAACAATAAATAATTTTACTAGACTAAAAAAATTAATAGAAATATTACACCATCGATTAGATTTTAAATGAACTTCAATGTTGTGTTGTGATCATCATTCGTAAATTTTACTGATTGCCGTGAATTGCAATTTTAAAGACGATGATACCCATGTCGAGAAAACCTTGTCAAACTCGTACTTTATATGCAAATAAACTTGTGGGGTAAAAATAAAGCCAATGGACATATCCATCAACCGCTCGCAATGCAACGCGTAACAGACAAACACAAAGCTGACAGCTACGCCTTCGGACCTTTTCATTAAATGCCGTGTCATCCAGCTGGCACGTGACTCATAACAAGCCACCGTTCATGTCGTCCTCGCATTGCTTTTATTTCGTTTCATTGTGCAAACGCTACGCATCATGCATGCTTTTTGACTTTACCGAAACTTAAAAATGTTCTTGTAGCATGTCAACGTCATGGCCAAGAATGGTGAAAAGTAATAAAATTTAAAGTGTTGCTATTGTATTTGCATGCAAGAGCTTTTAATCTGGATCTCGGATTCGATTTCATTTCAACTTTATGGCCAAACATGGTAAAAAGTACCGTTACACCGTTTCAGAGATTGCAAAAGGTAAAAATAATGGGTTGCATGTTATTCCCAGTGGCCTCCACCAATATAGTATTAAATTTAAAGAAAGTTGCATAAATTAAAAAGACACAGAGGTACTCTGGAAAACCAGCAGAAAATCGATATCATTAATATGAATAGGATATAAATTATGACCGTACTTCATGAGCTGAATAGTATCACTGGCAAGAACAAACTCAAGTTTTAATAAAACTGAATAACCATAGCTGCCAGATTTTGCTCAACCTTAAATATACATCAAAGCTGCTATACTTTGACTACATACTGTAATTTTCATACGGTTTTTTAAGAAAATAAGTCATATAATACGGTCTACCAACCCATACACGGGCGACTTGGGTATATTTCTAGCCTTGGGTGTATGATGTTTGAGGAGAAGAGTACCCAGGATACATGAAACAAGGTAAAATTAATGTGACAAATGATACCTTGAATATCTTTACATTGGTAGGAAGAGTATAAAAACTTTCTTAGTATATATTTAATAGAACATTGTCAATGCATGCATTTTTATGGCAATCATCTATCATGCTTATGTGTGGTTATGTCCCACATTAGCAGCAGCAAACGTGGTACCTAAGAACACATGTTTAAATAATATAAAAAATAATTTTGGTCATAACTGAAGTGTAAATAGAATAGTGGTACATGCTTAAAATGATAAAATAGAGATTACAGTTTTTTAAGTTCAAATACTTTAGTTTTTGAATTTTTGATTATTATGGAAACAGATTTTTATTAGCAATTTTTTCCATGTCATGTACATGAACTTATACATGTACTAACAGTTACATTAAAGAAATTTGGATGCTCTTCCGTGATCAGTAAAGCCTTGAACCAAAAAAGTGGAATAAATCTTGTTAACCTACCTGACCAACCAGTGTTATGTCGGCGCGGAGTTATCTTAATTTGGGGGTGAGGGTGATGGATTCCGTTGCTGGACATATGTGGGTGATTGCAGTTCGTGACTAACGTTTCCGCGTATGACTACGACGTTGCGTTTCGTGGCTGACGTTTCTGCATATGACTACGAGAAGACAAGACGTCTCCGTGGACGCCATGTCTTCGAAAGTCGGCTACAACGTAAGGCGGCAGCGCCCACAAGTGGTGCGTGCAAGTCAATGCCTTTGCCACTCCAAACAACGTTCTGAGCCTGTGCAACCTCCATGATCAGGCAACCTCCCGTTTTTGCCTTCCTCTGTTTGCAATCCAAGACGGCGACGACGATCCACGCAAGGTGGTCAGACATGGACTAGCAGGCCAAAATTTGTTCAACCTCATTAGGCTGTCTTGACATATTTTATAAGAGGATGAGTCTGAGTTCAACCTCTTATTTTTCGCTATTTACTTAAATTTGAAATAAAAAACTTTACAGGATGATGACAAAGATTCTATTCAAAGTTCTTAAACATTCTACTTATTAATAAAGTCAGTATCTTTATAAAAACATAAAAACAAATCAATGTAAAAGTTATTTTGAGGTCATGTGAAAATAAATGATAAAGAATAAGCAAATCTAGCAAGTTCATTGAACTAAAAAGTTAAAAAGTTGAATTTACAACTTTCAAATTATGGACATAAACTCTTCAAGTTTGTTTAGCTAACCAACCAATGAACATAAAATCTATGCCTCCTATTTTCCATACATTGTAAGCCTTGGATTCATTTTTTAAAAAACTAATAGATAAGAAATAATTACTGATTTTTTTATACCATGTACTTAATGGTTGCTTCAAACCATAAAATGCCTTTCTAAGCCTCTATACAAAATGTTCTTTTCTTGGAATTACAAAACCAATTGGTTGTTTAACATAAATTTTTTCATTAATTTTAG
The DNA here is from genome assembly GCA_015680685.1 of Gnetum montanum. Classification (NCBI taxonomy): domain Eukaryota; kingdom Viridiplantae; phylum Streptophyta; class Gnetopsida; order Gnetales; family Gnetaceae; genus Gnetum; species Gnetum montanum. The sequence goes on along the minus strand of MNCI01037051.1, from coordinate 1,191,056 downwards.
CATTTTGAAAGGTAGAATTTCACATCCATTTAATGACCAATCCACTTATTTTATGCAACAACCGAAATTGATGATATGCTTGTATTAAAACTAGCAATTCAAGAAAATGTTTTAAAAAAATCACCACAATAAACTTGGTCATATCTCTTGGCTACAAGTCTAGCTTTAAATATATTAATAGTTTGATCTAGATTATGCTTGATCTTATAAACCCACTTCAGACTAATAACATTCTTACCTTAGTATCATTTTTATTCATGGCTTCTATCTCCTTCTACATAGCTTCAACCTATTTAGGATGTTTAATTGTCTCTTCATACGTAGTAAGTTTGTTTGCATAACTATGAATTAAAAAATATAGTTCAACAAAATCCACATTACTACTTTTATAAATTCATTAAGACTCATTTCCTTTATTATGTAATTTTCTTATGAACTATTATTATTACTACTTGGTGAACTTGAGTGATTACTTTTTGAATAATGATTGCTTTTTAAGGAATTATTAGAACTACTAATTGAATAAGATTTATTGATGTTGTTATTTGGGCAAGGTTCATTAACACAAAAAATAAATTTAGTTTTCTAGTTCAAATACTTCCATTTCCATAGGACTCATTCATTGAATATTATATCCCTAGTTATAATATTTTTATTAATATAAGGATTATAAAATTTATATTCTTTTGAAAATTTAGCATACCTAATAAAAATACATTTGGCATCTAGTTTTCGTCCACTTTCTTTAGGTACATATGCATATGTAGGACAACCAAAAACTCTTAAAAGTCCCACTCCAAGGGTATAGCCAGACCAAGCTTTCTTTGGTGTCTTATTCCAAACCTACTTTATACGACTTATGCTAATCAAATAAATTGCAATAGCACATTCATCAACCTGTAAATTATTATCAAGTTTTTTATTTTTTAGTATACTCTGAGCCATTTCTATAAGGATGCAATCTTTTTTTACATTGCCATACTATTTCTTCGTGATGTGTAGGGATTTGTAAGCTATCTTTTGATGCCACAATAATCACAAAATTTTAATAAATACTCTCCTTCTCTATTGAGTGTAGACATGTAGTCTTATAGTCACTTTGATTTTTTACATGTGCATTAAATTACTTAAAATATTCTAATTTCTTTGATTTATTTTATAAAAAATCATAAAAAAATATGGTAAAATACTAGTTTTCTTGAATAAATAATGTTTACATCTTACCACATATATCTTGATATAAAAATTAATGAAGAAATTCAAAAAGTATAGAGAAAATCTTTATCTAAGCTTCATCAACTTAGGAAAAGCATATGATAGAGTGATTAGAGATATTATTTAGTAGGCCTTGCAAAGGCAAAGTATCCCTAATAAATATATTAAAGTAATTCCAAACATGTATGAAGGAGCTACTACTAGACTTAGAATAAGTTCTAAAATGACATCTATAACAAGTCTACATCAAGGATTTGCAATAAGTCCATATTTATTTGCTATTATTACGAATGAATTAAAAAAGAAAATACATTATGAAATTCCTTAGTGTATGTTATTTGCAAATGATATTATCTTCATGGATACAACTCAAGAAAATATTACTTCTAAAATAGAAAAATAGAGACATGTCCTAGAATTCAAAGCTTAAAAATCAATAAAAGCAAGCTAAAATATATGAAACATAATTTTAATAACATAAACAAGGAATAAAGTAGAAGTAATAATTCAAGACCAAAAAATCCCTCACTATAAACAATGCTACTAGCTAGGGTAAATATTCCAATAAGGTAGTGAAATTGATAAAGATATAGAAATAAGATTGAAGTAGGATGGTCAAAATAGAGATAGGCTACTAGTATTGTATGTGATAAAAACATATTGATAAAACTAAAGGAAAATGTTTTTAGGATAGTCATTAAGGATGCTATCTTAAATGGTGTTGAATGTTGGGCAATACAAATGAGGCATAAACAAGAAAGTAGTATTGCAAAAATATGAATGCTTACATGAATGTTAAATATTATTAGAAAAGATAAATTACATAATATAAACATTAGAGAAAGACTTGAAATAGTTTCTATTTTAGATAAGTTATAGGAATGATATATTAGGTAGCATGAACATGTGCAAAGAAGATCACATTACAACCTATAAAAAAAAAAAAAAAGATTGCTCCATCATTGTTCAAAGATAACTAGCAAAAAGAAGAATAGAAAAGATATGGGAAAAAATAATTAAAAATGATATGAATAAATTCTAAATAAAAAAATATGTAGCTCTTCATAGAGATGAATGATAAAAAAAATACTCATGTAGCTAACCTTATTTTATTAGGATAAGGTTAGGATGATAGTAATGATGAGAAAAATTATAGAGGAATGTAACATGCTCATACATAAAAAGATAATTCATATAAAATCATAAGCATGATGCTTAGGATTCAAAGCTACATAAAAGCACATACGCAGTATTAGATAGTACATACACTACACAAATGATTTGATGCTAAGATTTACTTTACATAAGACAACCTAGTCAGCGCATAACATGAAATATAAACTCAAGGATATAAAACTCTTAGAAAAAAATAGTAAAATAGTGCAAATAAAAAAATTATAAAATACATCATTTAAATTAAAATAAAAATTATAAGAAAATGGTTTAAGATATAAACAACATCAAAACATACAATTTTAATATAAGCAAGTAAAAAAGGATAAAAATAAAATTTAATAAATTTATCTAAACTATGAAATCCAAAGAATTGAATACTAGATTAAGGATATAAGAGGTTGACGAATCATGAATTGGCTATGTCAACTAGGCCTCATCGAATAGGCCCTATTTACTAGGCGTCATTGACTAGGCCTCATCAATGCATGATTTGATACGTTGATGTGGCCCCATCAATGTAGTGTCTATTTTCACCTATAAATATGCATTCACCAGCCATGTTTATGGCATGTCTTGTCATAGTTGTAGTAGAGCTCTTGCAATTTTGTCATTTGGAAGTTAGAATATTTTTCTAAGTGCCTACAGTAAGAGTTAAGAGTGTACATATCTTTATTTGAGCATTGTTGTACTTGAGCACAATAGTGTGTGTGACAATAAAGATGAGCTTTTTGATAAACCTTGTAGCACTTTGAAATGAATTATTTATTTATTTATTTATGCATTTAATGTTTTATGCCATTTCTCTTAATGCTTTGAGTAACTAAATAATTAATTAGGCTAAACAAAGCTAAACTAAGCTAGATTAATTAATGATTAATTAAGCACATAAGTATGACCACTTTGAGCATATGCTTGACACTTGGTAATCCTAGTAATGCTTAACGTTTGGTAACCCAATAGTGTTAAATGTGTTTAGGTTGTGTACGGCAAGTGGGAACAGATGCTTATGTTAGGATTAGTAAGGTGCAATTAGTTAGATTAAATTAGCAATTAAATTACTTCATTCCCTTCATCCCTTATTTTAAGCCACAAAGGCTCTAGGTTGGAAAAATGACAAAATGATTTCCAAGTTGTGGAATGGAATTATTTTCAATTTCTAAAATGGAACTACCTCTAGTTTCTGGAACCCAACTAAGGTGTTCATGTTTGGTTTTTATAGGCTGTGAAATTGCTATTTTTAGGCTCTACACATCACTATCATGATTACTCATAGATTGATGTCTATTTGTAGGTGTAACAATCATTAATTATCAATGTAGGTGACCATTTATAGTAAGTTTGAATACACCATAGCCACCAAAGCCCATATGGATACTATAAATAGTTAATGGACTTTTGTGACTACACTGACACCATCCCAACTATGATGATCATGGTGGACTATGTTGAAATTGTTGAAAACTACTAGTGAACCTGATGTCTACATTGGCCATGTTGCAACTACTGAAGATTTTGGGTGATTACACTGGTCATATTGCAACTACTCAAAACTTAGGGTGACTATGCTAGCCATTGTTGGGAAAATGGAAAATCCCAACAATTCCAATGCTAGATATGTGCATCTACATTGGGTTTTACCAGTGACTATGCTAGGTTTGGTTGGAAATGAAAACCCAATTACCATCTACACTGGGGATAGATGGTTCTAGCGTAGTTGAGGCTATACCACTACAAAAACTTATGAAAATGCCAAATTTGGCAATTCCCAATGCATTTTCAACCTTCACAAGCCCAAATATAGACATGAGGTAACTTTTTCCACTTGGGAAGTGAGGAATTAGTGACTTTTAAGGCATTTTTCAACCTTAAAAAGTTAAAGTATGCAAGATTGTAGGTCATGGATTGCAAATCTTACATTTACAATAAAATTCTACCTTAAGTTGGAAGATGAAAGTTATAATTTGTAACATGAATTTTCTTGGTGATGATTTATTGGCCCCTCTTTATTGATGTTTGGAGGATTGACTCAAGAGACATTGACAAAGAATACAAAACACCATTGTAGGGCCATCACCAAAATTCCCTCTCCATGCCCGATTTAGTAGTGTTGAACTATGCCAAAGAGTGCTTGTGATGATGGGATAAGGTTATGGTAAGGGCTATGATTGACTATAGGAAAATGGTCACAAGTTGATAATGAGTTCCAAATGTTTATGTCATGGCTAGGGTATGGCACTAACATGTTGGTTAATCTATAGTTCTTTGTACTTCGTGTTTTGAAGTATTGGTTGCTCAACAATGTGTTTGAGAAACCAACACCTTACTCCAAGTCTTCTTTGGGCCATTAGGCTCCTCCCTTTGTATGTTTTGAGCCATTGGTTTGTCCTTTCAGGCTTCATTAGCCATTCAACTTCATGGTAATTTGCTTTCTCATTTTTTTGGGTAAAACCTTCATTGGATTTCATTATCAAGCCAATTTTTGTTTGGTTTTCCCATTAAATGATATGTGTTACATTCAACAGGCTCAACAATTTTCCCATTGAATAAGATGTGTTACATTCGACAAACTTGTAGGTGGTGAATGAAGAAGGAATGTCATATGGCCATAAAGCATGAGTGTCAAACATAGGTCATCATTGTTATTTAGGAAAAAGTAGGTTAAAATCAAGTTACAAGGTTGGGCTCAACGAGAGGTAATAGAAATGAGATGAATAAGCACTCTTAGTATAGTAGAACAAACTCACCAAATCTTGCACATTGAGATCATGTGGTGACTTGCTACCATAGTGAGTTGCACCTTCGTGATGACTCTAGGCTTCATCCTACAAACAAAACTCCACGAGAATAAGAAACAAGACAAAGAAAACATGTTGTTATAATACAATGCATAAGACCATGTAAAATGATCAACAAACCAAACTATCAAAAGTTACAATCAGTACATCCAAAAGGGATTTGCATCAAAGTTCTCATTTTGTTTATTATGCAAAAGAGGTAGTGCAAGCTCACTTGTTATTGGTTGCAAAGGTCATTGATGCCAACTATTGATGTTTGCAAAGATGATGTGCTAGACATAATAAGGATTTAGATAGGAATGACTGACCAAATTGGCCAACTCATTCCCTTTCATGTCTACTATTCTCTAATCTTGCATATCAACCATAAGCACATTATGTGGCACATGGGTAAAAATGAGTGAATAAAGATAAATTACTATAAAATATCTTAGTAACTATGCAAACATATGTTATTTCAATGTCAAACAAAACACAAACAAGGTCAACCAAGGCTATAAGAGGTAGGTGAAGACAAATAAGGTGGAACAAAAGTCAAATAAAGGACAAACAAGGTTAAAACAAGTTGTAGCATCATATAAATATGAAACATAAGGTCAAATATGGTTAACTAAGGTTACACTTTTGCCAGTTTAAGGCCTTAGTAGGCAGTGTTACTAGTTTAAGGCCTTGGCATGCCATGTTGCTAGTTTAAGACTTTCGTAGGCCATAGTTACATGGTGTCAAATGATGGTCAAGAATGATCAAACCACATCATTTAACACTAATCAAGGCCTAACAAAGGTCAATAGAGGCCATGATAGAAAAAATAGGGTAGATATAGTAAAACTAAAGTAATGTAGATGCCGAATGAGGTCAACTAAAGGTAGTAAAGGTTAACAATGCATAACATGGTCAAAATAGTCAAAATACCATGAAACACAACCAAATCAATTAGAGTGAAATACATGTGATCAAACATGGTTAATAGTGGTAAAAAAGGATTAGATTTTGCCAATTTTAGACATTAGTCGGCCATGGTATAAGGCTACAAGGTTGCCAAGGGAGTTTGGATACCTAAGGAGGCTATTTTAGGGATATTTTCAAGTAAAATTAATGCTTCTTCTAGTGACTTCACTAAGCTCTACTGGTGACTACGCTGGCCCAATGTAGTCATAGGCTTCCCTAGCATAGTCATGCATAAATTTTGATTTTATGTAAGTTTCCATGTCTAATCAACCATGCCAAAGGACTTCCAGGGTTATTGGTATTGCTAGCTAGGGTTTTGGAATCAAAATTATTTGTTCATGTCGTTTCTTGGATCTTTGTGAGATCATGTACCTCTTGACTACACTAACCTAATGTAGGCATGTAATCCTTAGTGTAGTTGATAGGTTTTTGATAAGAACTAATGAGTTTTGTTTTGATTCCTAGGGTTTTGTGATCTAAATAGGCTTCAACAAGGTTCTAGGTCCTTTCAAAAGTCAATTTGAGTTATTTATGATCCATTTTAAGGTTTTCCATGTGGACTACGCTAGGCTATACTGATTACTATGTTGGCCTAGCATAGGCATGCAATTCCTAGCATAGTTGATAGATTTTGAATCACAAGTGGTGATTTTGATGGTTGAAATGAGCTATAGTAGTATTCTAGGAATTTTCAAAAGTCAATTTGAGTTATTTATAGACTATTTTAGACTTCCACATGTGGACTACACTAGGCTCCATTAGTGACTATGCTAGCCTATCATATCCATGTAATTCTTAGCATAGTTGGGATTTGAAAATGTGTTTTGGGATGAAAAGTGATGAGCTTCTGCCTTGATTCCTAGTCTAGTAAGGTTCTAAAGTTTTTGGGAAGTTGATTTAACTTGAAAATAACCTATTTTGAGGCTTTTCATGTGGACTACATTAGACTAGTGTAGAAATGTAATTCCTAGCATAGTCAAGCTTGGCATATGCATTTTGATGAATTTTTTCTTCATTGGTTAATAATCTAGGATCACTAGGAGTCCTAGGAATGTATGAAAGTTTTAAAATGGTAGGTTGGAAGTTTTTTATTATTTGCATGGTCAATCCCACTTGGGAACCTTATGAAAAAATTGGGCCAACGTAGTCACAGACTTCCTTCAACATAGTCATAGATTTTGGTCAATTTTTGGCATCATTTCATGAATTTCGTGGAGTTTTGGAGTTTTTGGAAGCTGTAGCAATGGTTTGGAAACATGACATGGGTGTTTGGTGCTGATTAGAAGCTTAATGAGTGGGAAAGACTTATTCCATTCTTGACTACTCTGGGCTAGTGTAGTCATGCTCTTGGCTAGCATAGTCATCCCCAAGAATCAATTTGTAACAAGATTTGAAGCTATTCTAATGCTTGATGATTGCTAATTTTAACTCTCAGCTACTAATTTTGATCATAAAGTTTCATGGATGAAAGCATAGTGTAGGTGAATTGCCAGAAAATGATAAAAGACATCATATTCCATTTGACTATGTTGGGCTAGCATATTTAGGCTCTAGGCAAATGTAGTCACATGGAATAACCAATTTTCACATGAATTTTTTAGTTTTTTAGAACTAAATTTGCATCCATGTTGATACTTGGTTTTCCACCTTGAGCCTGAGATTTTACAACATGGATGTAGGACTAGGGAGTGGGTTTTGGTAGTGAATGGGATTTAGCATATACTCCAAGGCTTCCAATGGTTTAAATCCCAGTGTAGTTAGTATTAGGATGTCCAAATCCCAGTGTAGCATGTTTTTCTTGGTTTTCAACATGGAAACCAAAATCTTGATTCTAAACAGGAATTTTCATATTTTTGGCTACAAATTATCATTTTCCTATTTTTATTTACAAACTATCATTTTCATTTTTTCAATTATAAATAGAGTTATAAATAGGCTAGAAGTGTTTGATAGTTTAAGACCATGGTAGGCCATGTTATTTTCTAGTTTAAGGATATGGCAGGCCATGTGATTTGCCAATTTTAAGGCCATGGTGGATGATGAGTGACAAGGTACCCCTACACTCAACCATATAAATACGAGCATTACACATGTGATCTGGTCAAACTCCGCACATGGACTAGTTGTGGCATCTAGACAGTTAGCCGTAGGTTGTAGTTCGTTGTCTTCCCACCTGGACTAGTATTAGCTTTATCACGTATGATTTAGTCCAGAGTGAGGTGTATGATGTGTTTTCTAATCTAATGCTACTCATGAAGGCAATGGAAAGTAATATTATCTAAGCTAAGAGAGAAAGGGTAAGACAATCTAACTATCCTAAGTGCGATGAGCATCCATTCCTTGATTATCCGTACACATCTTGGACTTCGTGCATGACTACCATTAGGACTACCAAGTGCAGATCCTAGGTATGCTACTGGGTTACCAAGTAGTCACACTTAAATGCTCGTAATCAAGTCGTACTCATTCCACATTTTAACATGAGTTTAAGGGTGAGAGAGATTAACTAGGAAAGCAGTAAATAACTATTAATTAAATAATTAAGCTAAGTGAATGCTACAATTATGAAGTAATCTCGATCTTTATTTCTAGTCATGTGCGTGTCCAAGTACATCATACTCGAATAAAGGATGTCGTACAATTACAATCATCACACTATGGGCATACACTAGAAAATAATTCTATCTCTAGAGGGATAAAACTGCTAAAGTTTCACTAAGGGACTAAAACTAGATGTGAAAAAAGGGAGAGCCACCTCTTATTTATAGAACTGGTGATGGGCTATGATATCGTGTACACGATATCGTAATAACCCAAAATGCAACTCATCATACCTACATGAATGAATGAAAACTCGTCGTCGAGTTACAGTGATTACACAGTGGATAGGTATGAGATTATTAGATGGGAAAAATGGGATTATACCGCAGTGTGGAATGAAAAAAAAAACAAAGACACAACACATAAAATATTCTACATCTACAAAAATTTTGGAACTTATGTGGTTCCAAGTGGTTGTGGCTCCTCCATTGGTGCCTTCCCTTTGTCTTGTGCTCCAGGTTTTGAGGCTTGATGATGTTGAAGTATGGACTAGAGCTTCTCCTCTTTGGTCTCAGGGTCTTGTGCCGCCCATGCTAATATTCCAATGTTTGACGAAGTCAGCACTTCCCACAAATAGGGTAGTTGCGGAAACATTTGGTTGGCCTTCACATACCAAGCTGCAAACACCTGTCGTTCCTCCTCATAGGCTCTAGCTTTCTCCTTGTACTCCTAAAAATATGCTAGCCATCAAGCTAATTTTGTTGCGACACCTTTCTATCCTTGGTAGTTGGCCTTTACCACATCAAATTCAGAATTTGCAACTTCCAGTTTCTCCACCAACTTCTTGCGCTCTGCAAATTATGCTTTGTATTTGATATGGGTGGTTGCTACCTGCTACTCGAGCTCTATCCTTGGGTGCCCTGCTGTTAACATGGCAAGGTTGGCATATCTCAAGTTTGCCAACTCCATGTACTCCGTCAGATCCTAAATCTGTAGGTCCTGGATTTTAACTTCTATTTGGTGGGCGAAGGCATATGTGTCCAATATGGCCCTCCAATTAGTGTGTTGAGCACTGATAGTGTTGATTTGGGCCTTGGCCATATGGATCTCCTTTTCAAGGATCTATTTATACATCCCCACCTAATTGTGGAAGTGCTCATTCAGCTTCTCATGTCGTTTAGCCTCGTTCTGCCATGTGCTTATCTTAATAGATGACTTTTGACAAATGGCGCGTACCTCCTTCATCGAGAGGGTTTGATTCTCTCTGGCTAAATGGCTTATGTCTCTATTGACTCAGATGAATTTTTCTCGCAATTGATGAAAGTGTTCCTCAAGAACGTTCTTTTGCTTTTCTGCAATGGTTAATCGAAGGTTGTCTGCAACAAGCTACTTGTTTTCTTCTTGTAAAGCCTTGAGTGCCTTAAGATGCGCATGAGTTTGCACCTGTGCTACGGAGGCATCTCAAACAGCCTTCTCTTTTTCATCAGCCACCTCTTTATTCTCTACAACTAATTTGGTTAGTTGCTTAGTTCTAAAGTTATCTAGCTAGTCTGTGGGAACAAATTACAAAGGGTCCCACTGTGCTGCTTGTAAGGCCACGATCTGCTCCTGTAGTTTCTACACTTTAGCTTCAGCATACTCGACCCTCACTTTTGTTAAGACCAGCTTCCCCTTTGTGGAAATAAGGTATGAGTGAATTGCTGTAACATCCTGAGGGATGTCAAACAGCGACATCATTACATGCCTTGTTTGGAGTAATCGAACAAGGGCATCCTCATGCTCCGTAGGAGTCATTGACGTTCTAGCCAAAGTTTGAGCATCCCGTGCTCCTGTAAGATTTGCTGGTGGCACAACAGGTACATTGAAGGATTCTTTGATGTGGTCCACAACCACTTCTATAGCTCCCATGGCATCCTGGCATTGCATGACCACCACGGTGGCCCCTTCACCAATTTCTAATTGCACCTAGAAAGATGCCATGTTTCCTAAGATCTGTTGTGACCATCTAATTTTCCCTCCTCTTATGTGAATGGATACTTCTCCCCTTATGTGATCCAATGAAATCTTAGGCTGAATAGCATCATCAATGACATGGAAGAGGTTTACATCATCATGACTTCCCCAACTGACCATCTCAGTGATGGCCCTAAGATGGCTCATCGATGGTTTGTAGTCTTGTGGTGGCTGTTGATTCTAGCCTGTGCTGGCCCCTGCTTCTTATTGTTGGTTAGGACTCGTGCTTGGAGGTTGACTGGGTCCTACAAGTTAAGTTGCAATTGGTCCAGCCATCTATTCTTCTTCTTGTTCTAGTCCTAGCTCTTTGCCAGTGCTTTTTCTTGGAGCTAGCGCCTTAAGTAATTCAACATATGAAGCAGTCTGGGATTTTCAGAGGATGTCATTGGTGTATGCTTGAATACCAACATGTCAACAAAGCTTTCTGATGCGCCATCTTCCATGTCTTTCATTCTTCGAACCACCTCAGGATCTTTGTTAAATATAGATGGGGTAGGTTAGCATTAACCTTTCCCATCAACACTGCACATCCTCTAGCCACATACGTTGATATTCATTTTAGGCCCTTTGTGGGGAAGAGGTGATATGTTCCAATTTTGAAGTAAACCCTCTCTTCTGTCGTCAACTCACCAAATGTTTTATCTCTGTCATCAACCTTCTCCAACCAATCCTTTCACACATCGGGGTCTGAACGGGTGGATAATTGAGCAACTCTAGGCCCTGTGTTTGGAAGGCTTAACACTTTTGAAATGGCCTGCACGGAGAAGTCAACTGTCACACCACAAATATTGACTGTGGTGCCTTGCTTCCTATTGTGCCAAAATTTATATGTCTCTCCTAGGTACCAGGCACCACTTTCAGAGAGGAGAGGCTGTAAGGGAGATCCTTTGAGGTGATCCCTAATAGCCTCAGGAGTGAACTCTGCAAATGATTCAAAGTTCAATTTGACAATCACCACAGCAAATGTGGATTTCTCGTGTATGGCCTGAACACAATCTTGGGGCAACGTGAGCTATTATCCCTATTTAGGCACTACAGCAGCTCCTCCTTTTTCCTGCCCGAACCATCCGGTAGGAGGTTCTTCTTGATGAATGTTGAATGATTACTCCTCCTATTATGCATGTTGTCTGGCAGGACCTTGTCTTCCACCTCTCCAAGATCATTTTCTTCCACCTTGGGAAGGACCTTCTTGTTGTCCACACTTCAGGGCCATCTGCAATCACACGGGGCCAAGCATTAGTAAGGTTGTTTTTAAAGTTAGCTTATACCTTACTGCTTATCTTAATTAATGATCTTATGTTATCACGTGTGATATTTCCCAAAAACTGTAATGAGGAGTCCTATGACTTAGGTGGTTTCCAATTTTTAGTTTCCCCGTATACCTAGGGATTAAATGATTTTGAGGAACAATTATTCTACGTGTTATAGTTAATTATCCTAAATGATGTTCTTTGAGCGATGATAAATTTCAAGAAAGTTATGTGCTTTTCGGCAAATGTCCCTCCCCCACGACTAAGCTGAACACTCAGGGTTCAAGCAGGTTTAAACGGAATTAAAATCAGAGTATCAGCGAGCGAGATATAGTGAGAAAAGCAACGGTCGCTCAATCGCAAGTCATAGAGAAAAAATTTCAAAAACTCCCCCGTGTCAATGGAAAAAATAATGCTAAGTGTTGTGGGAGGTCACCTATTTATAGGTTGCGGAAATGCAATATCGCTTACTATACATCGTGTACGCGATATCACATCGGACATGATATCGTGTACACGATATCACGTCCCTAGTGATATGAGGCACAACAAAAATACCAAATTTTTTAAAGGACTTTTTGAAATTAACATTGTAAGCTAAGGACATTGGGCTATTATGAACGAGTTCTAGGGTAATTCCATTAATTCAAAAGGCACAATTAATGATGATGATATGGATTTTATCAATAAAACCTTTGGTGGTAAGAAAAAGAGTATGTAATGGTACATCGAAACGTTGAAATTCAGAGGGATAATAGTAGGGAAAGAGAATTATGAAAGATAGGTTGAGGTTAAGAAATGGTGTGTGTGAGTTGTGTCATAAGTGAAAATTACAAAAGATTACACAAGTGGGTCCTCCCCAAAGTAGGTTCCAACCTACAATGCCTTTGTGTAACCACACTTAAAGTGTCTGTGGGCACTAGAAGGGTTAAATGTAATCCACACTAACTCCACAAAACACACACATGTAAATATCACTGGAATGAGGTAAGAATTCTATGTTACACATGACACAAGCTACAATTACATGAACAGTGAGATGAGACGAACTATAGAAAGGGATTGTAGAGATTGGGACATGAGGTAACTAACCCAGGGCACAGTGCATCCTGCATGTAAAGCATGATTAAGGTGTCATTAACCCATCGTTCCAAGATTAGGACCAAGTCCATTCCTCTAATCAATGACATCTCATTATTTCATTCCATGATGAGTAACTATGATAGTACCATAACAACAAGGCATACGATCCTTGGTGTTTGGTACAAGGGAGGAGTGATTCTTGTTTTGTGGCACTTTTCTTTTTCATTTTCTTTTTCTCTCTATTTTTTTCTTTCTATATTTTTTTTTTGAATACTGAATCCAGAGAAGCCGCCAACCTTCAGGCATGGGTGCATGTCTTTCCAACATGGGATTTTTGAGTGCCCTTTTGATTACTCTTACTCCCATTTTTTGTTAGATCTACAAAGATCTTAGTACAACCATGATAACTCCCACAGATGTCACCAAAGAGAATCCACAAGTCCCTTTAATGTCATACCCTAATCATTCCCTCTTCATCCATCCTTCTTCATTCCAGGTACAATGAACACAAAATTAATTTTAAGTTTTTAGAATGTCAAAAATATCACTGTATCCTCGAACAGAACCTCTTATTTGTAGAATGGATGAGTGGGTGAAATGGGCTCACTATCCAAATAATTGATCACTCGAAACTTAATAACATAGAACACACCTTAACCAATGATCCACAGGAGTGTTTTATTTGTAGACAAGATTACTTATAAAAATGTAAAAAGACAAAAACACAAAAAGATAAAAAGATAAAACAAGAAATTTGAAAAATTGAAAAACTGAAAAAAAAAGTTGTAAAATTAAAGAAAACTGAAAAATATTTATTAATCCTGCTTGTTATTAGAATGGGGGGTATTCCCCATAACTAAGCGATTGAGTATGGCAAGGATTAATAAATGGAAGATGATGATCCTTACATGTTGGAAGTATTGGGGCTTGGCCATACTTACCCCATCGGGCTTCACACACTTGATTATAATGAGCATAGTGGGGTAATTTATATGATGTAGTTCTCGAATAGCGAGTTGACCCACTATGATGTTTGTGACTATTAGATGGTATGCAAGGATTTGGATGATGCTTTTCATAACTTTGTTCATTGGCCCATATCATTGTTGGAGCATGAGTTGGTGGCCCTAATGGATTTACATGAGGCGTTGGATTCAAAGATGAGGATGCACCATAGTGTGGGACTTGTGCTAAGTTGGAAGATGCAGTGCCCTCGGAATTGTGTTGTCTCTTCTTACGGTTATGTTTAAAGAAGGGGTGCTTTGAATGTTGAGCAGGCCTCTCACTGCTATTCGTAGTATTAGCACAAGTAACGTTCGTGCGTTGTTGTGGTGGTGCAGACACCTTAGGAATAGTTGGTGGCAATATGGAAGGAAAAAGATGAGAATTTTGAAAGTTAGGAGGAGTATAAGGTGCACAAGGTGGTGGTTTTGTTGGAGGTATGGGCTGATAGTATTGAGGAGAATAGTACTGTGGCGAGATAAAGTTCATTGGCCTAGTTGGAGAAATAGGATGTTGAACAAGATAAGCATCTGGATTTGGATGATATGAAGGGTGCCTCAAGTTTAGTGGTGGATTCCCCCACGACTAGTATTTTTGCCACTGTGATTGAACACAATATCTCTATACGAACTTTGGATGTAACATGTTTCCCCAATGCTCATGTAAATGTAACAATATTGGGCATTTGCCTTTGGGGTGATCATATAGGCATATGTTGCATTCATATGTATGATTGGCAGTTGAGCTCTTATTTTCCTTATCCCTTCTTTTTGATTGTCTAATGTTTTGTCCTGCTTCTTGGGTTGTCAAAACTCTATCTCCAATACTATCTATAAATTCTCCACACTTTTGATATGTCCATTCCAACATCTTATTAATCTTCGCCTCGGCTTCTTCTAATGTTTTTTGTATTGGCAAAGATGATTCTTTCTCCTTGTGATTGGTTGATTTCTCCTTTTTATGATTATGGACCTTTGTTAAGTTGAGATTTTGGTCCCATTGATGTTTTTCAACACTCTCCCATCTAGCAAATTCTCCTTCTTCTTTTTCTACCCGCTTGTAAGCTCTTGGATTTGATGGGTTCTTGGTTCGTATAATTAACCTTAGGCATACATCCCTAAGGTTTCTCTTGTTGCATCATGAAGCCCATTAATGATATGGTACATTAGACTTTCCTCGGAAAACCCATGGCTTGGATAGTTGTTTAATAGTGCATAATATCTTTCTAAGGCCATGTCCAAGGGTTCATGTTGTGCTTGTTTCCATCCTTGGATTTGTTTCCTCAAGGCTGACACTCTTGCATAGGTTTGATATTTTTTGTTAAAAAATTCTACCATTGTTAACCAACGTCGTATTGAATTTGTTTTTAATGATCTATACCATACTTTTGCTTGGTAAACGAGTGTCATAGGAAAGAGCTTAAGTTTTTGCCAACCGTTATTAATGTTGTTCCATGTGCAGGCATCGTAGAAGGATTGTAAATGTTGATGCGGATTTAAGTCATAGCCTCTTGAAAATTTAGGAAAGTTTTTTAAATTGAGCCTGGGTAGACGGCTCTCTTTACGATGCCTATGTGAGATTTGAACAACCTCCCGTATTTGCGTTAGGCTTGTAGTGGCCAGTAGGGGTTTATCGTCATCCTATAAGTTATGCTTTCATGCGTTGGGATGATGTTGCTTGTGTTGATGTCTATAAGAAACCCCCACTTCAGGTTGTATACTCCAATCTTCATCATCATATAGTTCGTTGGTTCTCCAATGAACTTCCTCACTAAGTGTGGCATTATTATAATCTTGTAGGAGAGGCATTGTTGTAAAGTTGTGTGTGAATTTATACGTGACTTTTTATAATTATTTCTTTCTAAAAGATATATCATTAAGTCCTTTACATCGACCTTGTATGATATAACTAATCTAGATAACTAGCACCATCCCTTGCAATGGTGCCAATGATGAGTGGCGAGGTACCCCTACACTCAACCATATGAATACGAGTGTTACACATGCGATCGAACTCTGCAGATGGACTAGTTGAGGTATCTAGACAGTTAGCCTTAGGTCATAGCTCGTTGTCTTCCCACCTAGACTAGTATTAGCTTTGTCACGTATGGTTTAGTCTAGAGTGAGGTGTATGATTTTTTTTCTAATCTAATGCTACTTGTGAAGGCAATGAAAAGTAATATTATCTAAGCTAAGAGAGAAAGGGTAAGAGAATCTAACTATCCTAAGTGCGATCAGCATCCATTCCTTGATTATTCGTACATATCTTGAACTTCATGCTTGACTACCATTGGGATTACCAAGCAAAGATCCTAGGTATGCTACTGGGTTACCAAGTAGTCACACTTAAATTCTTGTAATCAAGTCGTACTCATTCCGTGTTTTCACATGAGTTTAAGGATGAGAGAGATTAACTAGGAAAGCAGTTGATGAGTGGTGAGGTACCACTACACTCAACCATACAAATACGAGCATTACACACGCGATCTAGTCAAACTCCGTAGACTAAGTGCCTACATGCCTTATGAAACACTTAAGGTTAATCGTTCATTGTCTTCCCAGACTTGTATTTGTCATGGTTGTATGGTTAAGTCTGAGGTATATGATTTTTATATCTTTTCTGTTTTATCTCCTATGCTAATGAGGTGAAGGGTGAAGAGACTAATTAACTAACTTTAACTAACTAACTAAGCTTTAATTAACCTAGCATCAGCATCCATTCCCACTTACCATTCACACCCTGAACCAATGCAACCTTGGTTACCAAACGCTATTCATTACTGGGATCGCCAAGCGTAATGCACGTGCTCGAAGTGGTCATACTGAATGCACTTAACTATGGGAGAAGGGTTGAGAGAGATTTAATTAACTAATAAAGCATTTAAATGATGAATAATAAATAACTATAAGTAAAGTCCTATCTAGCTTAGTCCATGCACTGCAAGGTTTATCCAAGAAGTTCATCTTTATTTCCGTATACAAACTTATGTTCTGGTACAATATTTGCTTGAAAAAAGATCCATTCACTTTGGAGCTCCTACTATAGGCACATGGAAATTATTCTATCTCTGAAAAGGAAAAACTACTAGAGTTTCACTACAGTCTAGGCCTCGATTGAGAAACAAGGGAGAGCCACCTCTTATTTATAGATTTGGCGGCACATTGCGATATCGCAGGGGAAGATGGGATATCGCGTACATGATATCGCAGCCCATGTGATATCGCATCCCATCATACCGCCATGACTGAATAAAAACTCATCCTTGAGTTCCTTACAAAATATTGGAAAGGTATGGGATTATTGACTTGAATGGAACTAATGGTGAATGGGATGACATGTGAACGAATCATCATTACAGAACATGAAAAAACTGGTGTTCATGACAACAAGAGTGAACACCTTATACATTTGACATCAGGCCTTATTTGGCAGTTGAGAGAGAAGAGAGAAGAATTCTGCTACTGCCAATGCCAAGGTTGCACCTTTCGTTGTCTATCCATAAGCATGCCATCCATCTCATTCCTTGCATAGTTTCTTTAACACCGATCCATTCCAAGTGTTCCCTCTAGATCCAATCCGTGTTGTATGATTGCCATCTGCACACACAACACAGTCTTTATATTAGCAAGGGTAAATGAATCACAATGCAGTGGATACCTTGCTTCGGTGAAAGGTCCATTGGCTGAGTTATGGTATGGCTGATATGGGTTCTGAGATATATTCATGGTGACTACTGAAGGTGTAGGGGTTAGGAGAAAATTGAAAAAATTAGGTTGGAACCCCCATAACTAAGAGCGAACTTCTGGTAGTGATAGAATAGAGAAAGAATAAAGAACAAGAAAGATGGAGAAAAAGAGACAACTATAATGTCAATGAAATGGATGTCAAGATGAAATGAACAAAATAGAGTGATTTGCAAAAATGTTAAGGGAAAGAATTTAACTGGTGTACCAAATAGAAATGCTAGTGGGTCCTCCCCAAAGGAGGCTCATGCCTTTAATGCCCTAACAAACCCACATTCAAAGAGTCCATAGGCTCTAGGAATGTCATTTGGAACAAGAGTTAAAGTCTTAACTATAAGAATTTACCAAAAAAAAAAAAAACAGTGTCAGCCAAAATATATACTAATGATACAACCGGAAATGAGGTGAACAATGGAGAAAGAATGATGGAAAGAAGAGAATGGAATGGAATCTCAAGAACAAGGTGATGTATAGCCCCTTGTGTATTCTAATGATTAATGTGACTTAGTAGATCCCATTCCAAGTCCGGCCTCAACAAACCACATCCAGTGACTTTGCATTAATGCATTCAGCCAATCCATCCACTTGAAATAACAAGAATGCATCCCTCAAAGAGCCACCACCATTTTGATGAAACAAAGGAGGAGAGAATAAGAAGTGAGAAGGGCCTTAGATAGAGGGAACATATTTATTTTAGTTCTATAACCAGTACTTGTAGCCCAAATGATTATTTCGTCTAAGGGGTGTGCTTTGAATTCTCACTATTTTTTTTTGTTTTGTTTTATGTGTTTATGCTTGAGAACCACACCATGCAAATACTTTGTTATTGTTATCTAGTTAGCTTCCCAATAATTAAGTAACGTTGAAACAGTAAGAAAACTCAAGAAGAAAACATCCAAGCACCCAAGAGAACGGCCAACACAAATGCTTCAAGTTACCTTGAAGCCACACCCTTTTCAATCCTTGAGTTCTTCCTTAGTTTGAGAAATGCCCAGTCACTGATTCGTTATAGTTCTTATTTAGAAAGGAACTATACATTTCCAAACTGAGAAAGACCATAGAAATTTATGGATGTATGAATGAAGTGAACTCATTGCCTGCTATATCAAAAGAACCATACCTTAGTATCAACATCATAACTTAAAGGTAAAAACCAAACATTAGCAACCAACAGAAAAATAGTTCATACCATCATTAAGAACACTTGTTGGGTGACAAACATACAAGATGGATAACACACACAAGAAATGGAAATGTATGAACGATGTTGTAAAACAAAAACAAGAAAAGTAAAAGAAATTTGTAAAACAAAAATGTATAAAACAAAAACTTAAAAGAACTGAGGACCTTAAATGATTAGCATAGCTGGCCATCTCCCCCATGACTGAATGGAAAGGGAGAGATCTGAAATAATGAATGCCTATTTGAATTTTTTAGAAGTGTCCAAATTCTCCATATTGATGTTTTTAGGTTAAGGGATGCAAGTTGGAAACGTTCATATTCCAATGTATTTATGCTTTCATTGTGGGTGTTGGTTGTTCCCCCAGTTTGTTCCATGCATGTTGGTGAGCTACTCTCTTGATCAGCTGTCAACCACTAGGTGTTCTCTTGTTGTGTGATTGCTACATACAGGCACCGTTGTATCTGATTTTCTTGTGCACACCAGTTGCATGTAGGAGATGCTAAGCGTTCCTCCATGTCATCATCCTCTAAGTCACTGTATGTGATGCATGGAACTTTCTTCTTCTCGGCCTTTCCATAAATGTTTACCTTAGATATTTTCAAGGAAAGATTGTGGATTCCTAGGCATGCATCTATTGTACTTAGCCATGCCCTTCCCATTATAATTGGGAAGTCCCCTTCGTTACTATTGACTTCTATCACCAGGAAATCAGCCAGGTATGACCAACCACACACAGTGGTAACGATGTCCTCCACCAATCCCAAGGGAATGGTGATGGACTAGTTAGCCAGCTCTAGTTGAATATTGCTCTTTTTAAATGGAGGCAGGTTCCAGGCTTTATACATTTCTCGTGAGATCAAGTTCACTCTAGAACCTAAGTTAAAAAGAGCCTTATGAGGTTCATTCCTAGCGACTTGGAGGTAGATTAAGGGACTTCCAGGGTCAGATATTTCCTAGGAAGGTGTCCTACCTTGATCTAGTCGATAACAGTATGTGTTGACATAACCATGTGTGTTCAGCTCTGTTGTTAATTTGAAGGGAGCTCCAAAGCCTTAATTGTTGGAGAAGTGTACACAGACTCAACCGCTTGTGGTTGTGAGAGCTTGTTTGGGCTTTTGGTTTTGAAGAAAGGTCTTCTCTTCTTACGGTTGTCAGAATCAGTAGCAGGTTGAAGGTTTATAGCTCTCATAGCATTACGTTGCTGTGGTTGAGTGGGGAGTTCCCCTTGCATTGTTGGAGCGAGTGGTAGTGGAACTACCAGCATAAGAGATGCAGATGGATTCAGAGGATGGTATGTATGTGGTGTGTCTCCTAGAGGAGAAGGAGTCCTAAAATACTCCTGAACTTGGTAGTGATGTTGTGGGGTTGCGTGTCCCATAGAGTCACTTGGAGAAACTGGTGCTACACGTAGTAGCCATATGGGTCTAGTTGCTAGTAAGGGTATTGTTGTCTAGGCGGTGGCATCCCCCATGACTGTGAGTGTTGCCACTACTGGTGTTGCCCGATAGATTGTGGTGGAGTTTCACTTGGATAATATGTTAGTGGTTGGTGGAACTGCCTTGGGTTACCTTGGGGATAATGTAACTGATGGGGTGCTTGCCATCTATTAAGTCTTGGGTTGAGTGCATATAACCTAGACTCTTGCAGATGTGAGATTATTAGGCAACATCCCTTAGGATGGTCATATTGGTAGATCTCACATCCACCGTCATTGTTCATGTTAGAATCCACAACCTCATCAGCGATAGTTATTTTTCCCTTACCCTTGTCATGTGCATGGTCTGAATCTCTCCTATTTTTCTTATCGTGGTCACTACTTCACTCCTTAGACTCTTCTACAATTTTGAGAACGATTTTGAGTCTACTATCTAAGGAGTCCCACATTTGGTCTACCTTAGCCGACACTTCAGTTGTTAACTTTTGAAGCGGCAAGGTTTTCCTATTCACCAACTCCTCGAGTGGTGACTCATCCTCTTGCTCACACCCTTCTTTTGGAGGGAAGGATCGCGGTTATATTCTTCTGCGCTTTCTCTTTTCCATAGCTCCCCTTCTTCTTTAGCTACTTGCTTCAACAATTGATGAATTTCATGGGACCTAAGTTTAAATAATTTCCCTTGAGCATATGTCCCAAGGGTTCCCCTAGTTTCATGTCTTAGCCCATCTACAAGGTGGCGGAGTTGATCCCGTTGTGCGTAACCATGGCCCAAGCAACAATGTAGCAATGCATAATATCGGTCCATGGTAGCATCCAAGGGTTCATGATGACCCTGCTTCCATCCTTGGATCTGCTTATGCAAGTTAGGCACTCTGGAGTACGTTTGATATTTATCGTTGAATAATTCTAGCATCGTACTCCACCTCCTAATAGTTTCTAGCTCTAAATACCGGTACCAACTCTCTGCTTCTTTTATGAGTGTCCTAGGAAATAACTTTAACTTCTGCCACTTGTTTTCAATATTTTGCAAGGCACATGCATCATGGAATGCCTGTAAGTGATTTTGTGGATCAACATTGTATCCTCCCTCAAATCGTGGGATATTATTCATATCCAGCCTCTTGAGCCGACTATCTTTTTGATGCCTTATAGGTATTCTCACAGCCTCTGTAATATCTAACATACTTCAGGTTGCTACTAGGGGTTCATCATGATCATCTCTCTCATGATGTCTATGATGCCTACATGGTTTCCTACTTTTCCTTCTTTCATGCCTTGACTCCCTAGAGTGCCCTCGTCCTCACACTCAACTCTCTAGTTGAGGTCTCTCATTTTTCTTACCCTTATCCTTACCGTTGTGCTCTTTGTAGCTGCATCCTAATGTGGAAGGAGAGGGTGAATGATGTGACGAAGGGGAAGAAGAAGGAGAGCCATCACCATGGCAATGTCTCCTACCTTCTCTTTGGTAACTACGGCCCCGATCGTGATGATGATTCGAATGCCCGTCCTTGTCATGTGTTTTTGTTCCCTAAGTGAGCACTTGGTGTTCATGGGGATCAGAACCAAGATTGTGTATTGTGGAGTGTAGGTTCTAATACCCCACCTCCTCACTATTGTTAGCAGGGGGAACATCATTTTATGGAGAACCTATTATGATTGGTTCACCATCTCCAATTTCTCTTAGGATGTGTGGGACCCTTTTGCCCTTCAACAATGCATGGTGGCTCTCCTGCCACGAGTCCCTTAGACGTTGCACTGCTGTGAGATGGTAATCTCTTATGTCATAATCTTCCACAACATATTTAGCATAAATTCTATCATGCCTATCTGTGCAAGAGCACAAAGAAGCATGTTAGGGACTGCTCGATCTGGGGGTAACACTATGTTACCTTGCAAGTCTCTCCAACGCAGTTGTTCATCCTGATGGAGGATAAAGGTAAAATTGGGTATATACTCATTGTGATGAGTATATACCACCTAATACTATTGAGGAACTGGTAGTTGGTTACATGTGTTAGACTACTGATGGTCTCTTGTGTGATCCCTAGGTGGTGAAGTGCTTTTGTGAGAAGAAGAAGAAGACATTGTTGTCTTACTTGGTGTGCTACTTGACCATTGTTTAAATTTTTCTTCTAATTAACCCTAAGGGTTCATTTAAGCTTCCTAATGATGTGGATGATTTCCTATGTTCTATTAGCACACAAACAACTTAGTCCTCGGCAACGGTGCCAATGATGAGTGGCGACGTACCCCTACACTCAACCATATGAATACGAGCGTTACACGCGTGGTCTAGTTGAACTTTGCAGACTAAGTGCCTACATGCCTTATGGAACACTTAAGGTCAATAGTTCGTTGTCTTCCTAGACTTACTTGTATTTCTCACGGTTGTATGGCTAAGTCTGAGGTATATGATTTTTATATATTTTCTGTTTTATCTCCTATGCTAATGAGGTGAAGGGTGAAGAGACTAATTAACTAACTTTAACTAACTAACTAAGCCTTAATTAACCTAGCATCAGCATCCGTTCCCACTTACCATTCACACCCTGAACCAATGCAACCTTGGTTACCAAACGCTATTTGTTACTAGGATCACCAAGCGTAACGCACGTGCTCGAAGTGGTTGTACTAAATGCACTTAACTATGGGAGAAGGGTTGAGAGAGATTTAATTAACTAATAAAGCATTTAAATTATGAACAATAAATAATAATAAGTAAAGTCCTATCTAGCTTAGTCCATGCACTACAAGGTTTATCCAAGAAGTTCGTCTTTATTTCAATACACAAACTTGTGTTCAAGTACAATATTTGCTCGAATAAAGATCCATTCACTTTGGAGCTCCTACTGCGAGTACTTGGAAATTATTCTATCTCTAGAGAGGAAAAACTACCAAAGTTTTGCTACAGTCTAGGCCTAGATTGAGAAATATGGGAGAGCAGCCTCTTATTTATAGATTTGGTGGCGCACTGCGATATCGCGTACATGATATCGCAGGGGAAGATGCGATCTCGCATACACGATATTGCGGCCCATGCAATATCACATCCCATCAGCAGTAAATAATAATTAATTAAATAATTAAGCTAAGTAAATGCTGCAATGATGAAGTAATCTCGATCTTTATTTCTAGTCATGTGCGTGTCCAAGTACGTCACACTCGAATAAAGGATGGCGTACAATTACAATCACCACACTACGGGCATACACTGGAAAATAATTCTATCTTTCGAGGGATAAAATTGCTAAAGTTTCACTAAGGGACTAAAAATATATTCGAAACAAGGGAGAGCCACCTCTTATTTATAGAACTAGTGGCGGGCTACGATATGCGATATCACAGTCACCCAAAACGTGACTCATCAGTGGACCATATGATTTACTAGTGTAAGGCCATGGTAGACCATATGCAATGTGCCAGTTTTAGGCCATAGCAAGCCATGATTCATACTTGCCTAGTATGTATTAGATGCTCTAAAAAAAGCATATAAATCTAAAACCAAACATGAAGCATGATATAATGTTGTGAAAGTAAACAAATGACCATTAACAAAAGAAGTGGTAAGTGTTTACTATGAACTCATTTTTTTCCCTTTGAGAGGTCAAGGAATCCTTTTGACACAACTTTATGTTCACCACCTTTCTTATTAATCATGCTAATTGTATGCATTTTCATTGGTCACTTGGTGTTGTAGAGTTGATGTTGCCAGCATCATTATTGTTTTTCTTATTGGTGGCCCTAGTTTGAGTGTTGGGAGTTTCCTCTTGAAACTCCACCTTTGAACCTCAATTGATGTTGACATAGTTAAGAAAAGCTAGTGACATGTTGTCTCCACGGATAATAATTTTTTCTCCCAAATAGGACAAGTGAATCTCTTGATGTATAGGGGATGAGATTATGCAAAGCTTTGCTAACCATGATCTTCCTAGGATAAAGATGAAACTAGGTGTCTCTTCAACTAATAGGGAGTTAGCAAATGTATAGAATTACTCAACGACCATGAAATATAAGGATATGGAACCTCACATTACTACTCATGAGCCATTAAATGACTTTAGTGATGAGGTATTAGTTGCTTGGATATTCTCAATTAAGCCTAGTTTGTCAATAATAGAAAATGGTATCACATTAGTTGCTGCCCCATCATCCACATGAATACACAAAACTTTGTATTTGCCAGCATGTATAGCAATAAGGAGAGGAATGCATAGCACCTCTCCATTTCAAGAGTCAATCTTCACTTCACTATCATAGAAGTGGAGCATGGATTGATGTCCATTTTCTCTAAGTGAAGCTTGCTCAATGATAGAGTGGCTTGATTCTTTATTAGCAGGCATGTCTCTACTCACAAGGATAGAGGTTAACACCTAAGATAGTGCATTCCTATGTGTAGGAGAGGTCATTATAAGTTCATAGAAGTTTGGTGATGTGTTCTTTTGCTTTAATGACCATTTGGCTTGCCCCATTGTTGTGAGAAAATTCTTTTCCTTGGCATGTAATGTTTCAGCATTAGTGGTTCTAACTCCCTTCAACATCCCTAGGATTTGTGGCTTAGGTTTTAATGTACATGGATTGGATCCCTTATCCATAAGCATAGCTAGTATTTGTATGAACCTTGGTTGGTTTGAAGCCTTTTATCATTGGTTACCTTCAGTGGGCTTGATTGTTCGTTTGATGAAAGATTATTTTTATCACCATGATGATGATGATTTCTTACTAACCTTTGAGTTGTGGACCACTATAAATTGACTTTGGTCATGGGTTATTATATGTTTACTTGTTGAATGTGAAGAAACTTAGATAACAAAAAATTTCCTAAGCTTTGGAAGATTAGTAACTCATGGTCTTGGTTGTGAAGTTCATGTTACTAAAGGTAAGATACATATGATGAAAAGCTTCTTTAAGGCTAGAGGAGGTGGTATTTATATGATGAATGGCTCTCTAGGGTTTTTGTTTTGGGGCTATGATGGTACTCTGATGATAAGTGGTTTGCTAGGAGGATTAGACCATTTGGTTTCTATGAATGAGGCTACATTGTAAGAGTTGTTGATGCTTGGAGAGTTGGGCTCATTCAATACCAACTCTCTATGGTCTATAATCTTTTGTAGATCATCCTTTAACGCTAGGAAAAAATCGATGTCATGATTAGCCATTTGATGATAATGAAATAACCTATCAAATCTAAAGTACTTTGGTAGCCATCATTAGATCTCTAGCTATGTCACAAAGATGATCATGCCTCTTATCAGCTTCCTTAGACAATTACTTATGTTGTATATGGTTGAATTTAAGTAACTATTCTAGAAGCTCAAAGGGCTTCATAGGCAACCTTCTATACTTAAACCTATTCTTGCATCCAAAGTTTGATCTTGGTTGATTTTAGAGCATAGGAAGTGGATAGTTGTGATGAATCTAAAGATGTGTTACAAGACGATGATCCCTACCTTTCCCATTTTTCTTACTCTTTTATTATTGTAGCCATAGTTGTATTTTCTTGCTTTGTTTTATCCCTATTTCTCCTTGCATGTTGATTTTTATAGGCCTTGTAGGCTAGATCGTTGCTTGCCTCATCTACTCCTTAATGTTATTGGTTTGTGAGAAGACTCGACTTAGTGATTGAGAATCTAGGTAATAAAGCTTTGACATGATAAAGCTTTGACATGATAAAGTAATTTAGATGGCTAAGAGGTGAGTTTTAGCAATAGGCTTTGGACTTTTATTAAGTGTTGAGTTCCACCTTGGAATAAACCTTTTGGCTAGTTCAAGTGATCCCTAATTCACCTTCATTAGTTGGTCCAATGTAGCATCTAGCTTCAAGTTGAATCTAAAGTGGTTGATAAATTAGATAATCAAGTCCTCAAGGGAAGAGATGGAACCCATAGGCAAGGTTTGGTACCAATTTAGGGCCTTACCTTTGAGGGACATAGGAAAATCCTTAGTATCATATGTGGCCAAGCTTGCAAAAAGAGGCACTCAAAGCAGAAGATGACTATATGTATATTGGAATCCCTTTCAGCGTTGTATTTGGTGATGTTTAGTATGGGAATGTCGATGGGTAAGGTCATTTGAGCCACAATAGGACTTATAGCATCATCCTAGTAAAAGTCTAGAACCTTGACTAGCTAAGTTGTACTAGCATTAAGTTTTTGCAACTCTTTAGTAAGGTCTTGGATCATTTGGAAGGCTTGATCCAAGCCTTGGGGCGTCCCTATGGGCTGCAATGCTTATATTGATAATTGAAAAGAGAGTTATGAAGCTTGAGGTTGTACAATTGACATTGGCCTAAAGGGAAGAGGTCTTATGACCACCATCATAAGTGGATTAAACAAGGAAAAATATGTTTGCGTTGGAACTTGTATCATGAAGAGGACAAAAGGAGTATGAGAGGCTTGTGTTGCTTGGGATCCTAAGGAGGATCCCATTGATATGACATAGGGAGATGGTAAGGTAGACATCATTGGGGTTGAGTGAATGGAGTGAGGTTGTGTGACAAAGAGCATCAATGAAAATAAGAAAATGGATTGGGGTATGTAATGTACTTGGTGTATGGCAATAATGGGTGTAGACTCAAACATGGTAGGATGGATAGGAGGAGAGTTGGGTTGAGGGACTTGTTCCATCAATGAGGTAAGGGACGTGGGGTTGGATGTAGTTGTTTGGGGAGTTGAAGATTGGAAAATACTTCCAATGAAGGTGTTCAGCTTCTATTCAACCTCAAACT
Source organism: Gnetum montanum (assembly GCA_015680685.1). Classification (NCBI taxonomy): domain Eukaryota; kingdom Viridiplantae; phylum Streptophyta; class Gnetopsida; order Gnetales; family Gnetaceae; genus Gnetum; species Gnetum montanum. Next base: position 1,163,948 of record MNCI01037051.1, on the reverse strand, counting down.
CTTCTTCTTCTTCTTGACAATCCTTTGTGCTAATTCCACAACTAAACTCATCAACCTCTATGTGTTTTATGAGCATTTGTGCATAAACGTTGGTGATGGGGATTCGATCATAAGGGGATGGGATGTATTCTTTTCTATCTTAGTGTATGATCTTAAATTAGTGCTTAGTGTTAGATTCAGAGCATGGTATCAAGAGACTAGCTTATATTTTGGCATAGAGTAAGTTGTAGAACTTTTCATTAATGACTACAAAATCTAGGTCTTTTCCTAAGTGATTATCTTTATTCTATGACTGTAGAGTCTTTCAGGTCATAGATACGAACCACATCTTGGTTTGATGTCATGTTGGTCATATCAACAGGAAAAATGGTTGATTTACTAAAAGACATTGTCAAAAGATGTTGTTTTAACCTCTTACTATTTTTAGTAAAAATTTTAACAAATTGGATTTCCCAATGATTTAGTTGGCTATAAATAAAAAAAACTATTGACACTACTATTGCAATGTAAGTGGTGTATACCACTCTTGGGAAAATCGATCTTGTGATTTTAAAGTTGGTAATATCAACTATGCTGGTGTTTCAGTGGCAATGTATATGCTGGAAGATGTGTAGTAGACAACAGCCAACTACATTGGTGTAGGTGATGGAAAATGGATTTTCACTTGATAAAACCCAACTAGAAAATTTTCACCAAAAGAGTGTATGTTGGTTCAAGAAATAGAATATGAAAATTTTGCATTTTCCAAGGACTACGCTAGAGATTTCTAGGTTGTCCTACTACATAATTTCACAGCAGATGTAGTTGGGTTTTCAAATGAAACTAGGTTCTGGATTTGGGTTTTCAAGATAACTACACTAGTTCCAAGGAATCAAGCAACTGTTGTGAAAGTACAATAGGAAAAAAAACCAACTCACTTAAAATAGCTATGCTGGGGTATTTGGGAAAGGGTTTGGGTAGCAATGTTGGTTTTGATGGAATATGTTTGTAAGTTTTTTAAAATTTGAATACATAATAGACTTGATATTTAGAAAAGATTGGCAAAGGATTTTTGGGCTAAGAATGTGGATAAAAGCCCTCTTTCTAATGCCAGAAAATTTTTGAAGTTGGAAAATTTAATTATTGGAATGGAAATCGAAAAATCCAAGTTACCGAAACAATTTTAACCTCAAATCCCAAGGGCCTCTTAAATATGGAATTTAGGGTGCCCTAGACAGTCTAGCTGACCAATCAATTAGGGACTTATAGAAATGTAAATGAAAATGGAAATAGAAACATAAACATAAATGGAATGGTAGATTCGAAAGGAAAATAGACACTGATGAGTGGCGAGGTACCCCTACACTCAACCATACGAATACGAGTGTGCATGCGTAATCCGGTCGAACTCCGCAAACTAAATGCCTTAACGCCACAAGAAACACTTGGGGTTAATCGTTCGTTGTCTTCCCAGGCTTGCTTGTAGGTGTCATGATGTATGGTTAAGCAAGTCTAAGGTATATGATTTTTTTGGTATTTTCACGGTTTATCTTCTAAGCTATGAGAGAAAGGGTTGAGAAAACTAAACTAACTCTAACTAATGTCCTAGTCTAAATTAACTAGCGTCAGCATCCGTTCCCACTTACCGGACACACCCTGAACTATGCAACTGTGGCTTACCAAACGCTAATCGTTACTGGGATCGCCACACGTAACGCAAGTGCTCGAAGTGGTTGTACTGAGGCACCTATTTAGCTTAAGTGTGATAAGCAGCCGATTCCTTAGCTAGCCGTACACACCCGTGGGTGCTCGTAACTAAGTCGTACTTATCACACGTTCTAGCCTAGCAATGAGTAGCCGATTCCTTGACTAGCCGTACACATTGGACTACCACTGGGATTACCAAGCGCAGAATCCTGGAATACGCTACTGGGTTACCAAGCAGCCAATGCTCGTAATCAAGTCGTACTCATGCGTTGCGACAAGCAGCCAATTCCTTGACTAGCCGTACATGTCCGTAGACGCTCATAATCAAGTCGTAATTGTGTGCACTAGGAAAGCAGTAAATAAACAACAATAAATAAAGCCACATGCTGCAAGGTTTATCCAATCAAGTTCATCTTTATTGCCGTACACAACTTGGGTTCAGGTTACAAGCTGCTCGAATAAAGAGCCATTCACTCTAGGACTCCTACTGCGGGCACATGGGAAAAATTCTAACTCTGGAGTGATCAATCTGCCAGAGCTTCACTACTTCTAGCCAGGATTGGGAAATGAAGGGAGTGCCACCTCTTATTTATAGATATGGCAGTGGACCGCGATATCACGTACGCGATATCGCAGGGGAAGACACAATATCGCGGCACATGCAAGTCACGTCTCATCATACCCCCATGACTGAATGAAAACTCGTCCTCAAGTTCCTTACAATGATATCAGGTAGGTATGGGATTATTAGGGGAAATGGAACTAATGGGGTGACATGTGAACGGTCTTTATTACAAGACTTGACAAAACTGGTGTTCATGACAACAAGGGTGAACACCTTATTACAATGACATTAGGCCACATTTGGCAGCTGAGAAAAAAGAGGAGAGAGAATAGGAGAGAAGAAGAGAGAAGAGTCTTGTTGCTTCCAACGCCTAGATTGCACCTTCTGTTGTTCATCCGTAAGTGCATTATCAATTCTGCTCCTTGCATAGCAGCTTCAATGCTGCTCCACTCCAAGTGTTTGCTCCAGATCCATTTCGTTGTTGTATGATGGCCATCTGCACCCACAACACAATCATATATTAGCAAGGGTAATTGAATCATTAAGTAAATCATACCTTGCTTCGGTTTAGGTTCCTTGGCTAAGTTGTGGTATGGCTAATATGGATCCAAGAAAAGGTAGATGATGACTACCGAAGGTGTAGGGGTTAGGAAGAAAAATGAAAAAATCCAGGGCTTAGGATAAAAATCGAAAAATCAGGCCTCGTACCCCCATGACTAATCGCAAACCTTCGGTAGCATTAGAATGGAGAACAAAAAGGAGTAGGAAAGATAGGTAAAAAGGGACAACTATGGCATCGGTGAAGGAGATGCCATGATGAAAATGAACAAAAATGTTACTTAATTGTGAAAATGTTAAGGAAAAGAAGTTAACTAATGTTCCAAATAGGAATGTCAGTGGGTCCTCCCCAAAGCAGGCTCATGCCCTTAATGCCCTGACAATCCCACATTCAAAGAGTCCATGGGCTCTGGGAATGTCCTTTGGAACAAGAGTTAAAGTCTTAACCGTAAGAATTTACCAAAAAGAGAACAAAGCATCAACCAAAGTATATACAATGATACAACCGGCAATGAGGTGAACAATGGAGAGAAGGATGGGAAGAAAGAGGAATGGAATGGAATCCCAAGAACAAGGTGGTGTACAGCCCCGTGTGTATTTGATGATTAATGTGACTTGGCAAACCTCATTCCAACTCTGACTCAAACCAACCACTTCCAGTGACTTCGCATCGATGCATTTGGTTAACCCATCCACTTGGATAATGGAGATTATGGGAAGCGAGAAGGGCTTTTAGTTCAAGGGAACACTTTGGTTCCATAACTAGTGCTTGTAGCCCAAATTTTATTTCGTCTAAGGGGTGTGCTTTGAATCCTCACTTTTGTTTTTTGCTTTCTTTTCTTTTTTTCTTTTTATTTTCTTTTTTTTTGTTTTTATGCGTGGGGACCACACCATGCAAATACTTCTTATTTTTATTGTCTCAGCTTCCGATTATTGGGTAACATCGGAACGGCAAGAAAACCCAAGAAGAAAACATCCAAGCAGCCAAGTGAATGACCAACACAAAAACATCAAGTTCCCTTGAAGTCACACCCTTTGCAATCCTTGAGTCCTTCCTTAGTTTGAGAAATGCCCAGTCACCCATTCATTGAAGTTCTTATTAAGAGGGGAACTGTACATTTCCAAGCCAAGGGAAACCATAGACTTGATGGATGGATGGATGAAGTGATCTCATTGCCTGCCATATCAAAAGAACACACCTTAGTATCAACAATGTAACTTAAAGGTAAAAACCAAACATGAGCAATTAATGAAAAACAGTTCATCCCATCGGCCCGAACACTTATTGGGTGGCAAACTTACATGGTGGAGGACACACACACACACACAAAATGGAAAAAGTGCAACGATGTTGTAAAAAAAACAAGAAAAGTTAAAGAAATTTGTAAAACAAAAATGTGTAAAACAAAAACGCTGTAAAACAAAAATGTGTAAAACAAAAATTGAAAAAGAACTGAGGGCCCCATATAGTTAGCATAGGTGGCCATCTCCCCCATGACTGAGTTGTAAGGGAGAGATCCGAAATAGTGAGCACCTATTTGAATTTCTAAGAAGTGCCCAACTTCTCCCAATTGATGATCTTAGATTCAGGGGTGGAAGTTGGCGGCGTTCACGTTCCAATGTGTCTATGCCTTCGTTGTTGGCATGGGTTTCCCCAGTTCGTTCCATGCACATTTTTCTGCTTCTTCTAGCTGTCAACCACAGGGTGTTTACTACTTCTTATGTGGTTGCTACATACAAGCATCTTTGTTTCAAAGTTTCAAGAGCACACCTGTTGCATGGAGGCATTTCCTCCATGTCATCTCCTGATGAGTCATTATATGTGATGCATGGAACTTTCCTCTTCTCAATCTTTCCATAAATATTTATCTTAGAGATTTCCAAGGAAAGATCGCGGATCCTAAGACATGCGTCTACTGTGCTAAGCCATGCCCTTCCCATTATAATTGGGAAGTCCCCTTCATTGTTGTTGTTTACCGGTATCACTAGGAAATCGGCCGAGTATGACCACCCACCTACAATGGTAACGATGTCCTCCACCATTCCCAAGGGAGTAATGATGGACTGGTCAGCTAGCTCAAAGCGAATATTGCTCTTCTTGAGTGGAGGTAGGTTCCAGGCTTTATACATCTCTTGTGATATTAAGTTAACTCCGGAACCTGAGTCTAGAAGAGCTTTACATGGTTTATTCCTAGTGACTTGTAGATAGATTAAGGGACTTCCAGGATCAGGGAATTTATTGAGAAGGTGGCCTACCTTGATCCAGTCAGTAATGGTATGTATCAACATATCCCTATGCGTTGAGCTCTGTTGTTGGACAGAAGGGGGCTCTGAAGTCTTATTCGATGGAGGGACGTTTTGAGGCTCAACCGCTTGTGGTTGTGAGAGCTTGTTTGGGCTTTTGGTTCTAAAGAAAGGTCTTCTCTTTGTATGGTTGTTAGAACCAACAACGGGTTGAAGGTTTATAGCTCTTGTAACATTACGTTGCTGCGGTTGAGTGGGGAGTTCCCCTTGCATTGTTGGAGCAGGAGGTATGGGAACTACTTGTGGAAGAGGTGCGGGTGGAGTTAGAGGATGGACGGAATGTGAGATGTCTCCCGGAGGAGAAGGAGTCCTTCTGAAGTACTCCTGAGCTTGGTAGTGACGGTTGGGGGTTGCGTGATCCATAGAGTCACCTGGAGAAACTGGTTGCTACACATAATAACCGTAAGGATCAGGCTGCCGGTAAGGGTACTGATGTGTTGGCGGTGGCATCCCCCATGACTGTGGGTATTGCCACTGCTGGTGTTGTCCAATGGGCTGCGGAGGCATTCCACTTGGATAATACGTTAAGGGTTGGTGGAAATGCCTTGGGTTACCTTGTGGATAAGGTAACCTTCAGGGTGTTTTCCGTTGATTAAGTTTTGGATGTAATGCATACACCCCAGACTCTTGCAGATGTGAGATAATTGGACAACATCCATTAGGATGGTCATAGTAACAGACCTCACATCCACCATCATTGTCTGAATCAGAATTTTCAGCCTCATCGGAGTTAAAGATCTTTCCCTTACCCTTGTTGTGTGCAGGGTTAAAGTTTATCCGCTTGACTTTTCCTTTGTCACTACTTTGCTCATCCTTAGACTCCTCTATGATTTTCAGGATTGTTTCTATTCGTGAGTCTAAGGAATCCCACATTTGGTCTACCTTAGCCGATACCTCCGTTGTTAACTTTTGGATCGGCACGGTTTTCCTGTTCACCAACTCTTCGAGTGGTGACTCATCCTCCTCATCACAGAATTTCACTCCCTTCTTGCGAAGGGAGGGATCGCGGTTGTATTCCTCCGCACTTTCTCTTTTACGTAGCTCACCCTCTTCTTGCGCTACTTGTTCCAACAAAACTTCAACTTCATGGGCTCTTAATTGGGAGAGTCTCCCTTGGGCGTAAGTCCCAAGAGTTCTTCTCGTTTCATTTCGTAGCCCATCCACGAGGTGGCGAAGTTGATCCCGTTTAGCGTACCCATGGCCCGGGCAACGATGTAGCAGTGTGTAGTAACGGGCCATGGCAGCATCCAAGGATTCATAAGCTCCTTGTTTCCAGCCTTGGATCTGCTTACGCAAGTTGGACACTCTGGAGTACGTTTGATATTTGTTGTTGAACAATTCAAGCATCGTACTCCACCTCCTGATGGTTTCCGGTTCTAAGGACCGGTACCAGCTCTCTGCTTCTTTAGTGAGTGTCCTTGGGAACAACTTGAGTTTCTGCCACTCATTGTCTATGTTCTGCAAGGCACAGGCATCGTGGAATGCCTGTAAATGATGTTGAGGATCAGCGTTGTATCCCCCTTCAAAACGTGGGATATTATTTATGTCCAAACGCTTGATCCTACTGTCTTTTAAATGCCTTGTGGGAATCCTAACTGCCTCTCTAATATCAAGCATACTTCGGGTTGCGAATAGGGGTTCGTCATGATCATCTCTTTCATGACGTCTGTGATGTCTACGTGGTGGTTCCCTATTCTCCCTACGTCCTTGCCCTTGTCCTAACTCCTCTCGACCTTCCTGTCGAGGCATTTCATCTCTTTTACCTTTACTCTCCGCGTTATGCTCATGGTGGCTGCGCCCAGATGTGGAAGGAGAGGGTGAATGATGAGATGAAGGAGAAGAAGAAGGGGATCCATCACCATGGTGATGTTTCTTGCCTTCTCTTCGGCTGCTTCGGCCCCGATCGTTGTGACGATCAACGAGTCCGTCATTAGTGTGAGTAGTTGTTCCTGCCGTGAACAGCTGGTGCTCACGGGGATCAGAGCCTGGAATATGTATCGTTGATCTAAGGCCCTGATGCCTAACCTCTTCACTAGAGTGAGGAGGAGGAACATCATTTTCTAAGAAACCCATCGTGAGGGGTTCCTCTTCTCCTATTTCACTAATGACGTGGGGAACCTTGCCCTTCAATAGTGAATGTTGGCTCTCCTGCCTTGCATCCCGAATACGTTGGGCATTTGTGGGATGATAATCCCTTGTGTCATAATCATCCAAAACGTATTCAGCAAGCAGCTCATGCATGCCATACTGTACCAAAGCACGGGAAAGCATGTTGGGAGCGGATCGATCTGGGGGTAACACGATGTTACCTTGCATGTCTCTCCACCGCAGTTGCTCATCTTGATGGAAAACAAAGGTAAAATCCGGCACATACTCATCGGGATGAGTATATGTGACTTTGGATTGTTGAGGACATGGTTGATTTCGGTTATGCGTATGATCCTGACTTTCTCCTGTATTGTCCTTAGGTGAGTTGATTGCATGAGAAGAAGCCATTTCTAATGGTGTGCTAATTTTCACCGTTATTTATGTTCTGAATTAACTGATTAACCCTAAGGTTCGTTTTAGGCTCACAACGATGTGAGTGATATCCCTTATGTTCAATTGGCGTAAAAACACTTAGTCCCCGGCAACGGCGCCAATGATGAGTGGCGAGGTACCCCTACACTCAACCATACGAATACGAGCGTGCACGCGCGATCCGGTCGAACTCCGCAGACTAAATGCCTTAACACCACAAGAAACACTTGGGGTTAATCGTTCGTTGTCTTCCCAGGCTTGCTTGTAAGTGTCACGGTGTATGGTTAAGCAAGTCTGAGGTATGTGATTTTTTTGGTATTTTTCGGTTTATCTTCTATGCTATCAGAGGAAAGGGTTGAGAAACTAAGCTAACTCTAACTAATGTCCTAAGTCTAAATTAACTAGCGTCAGCATCCGTTCCCACTTACCGGACACACCCTGAACTATGCAACTGTGGCTTACCAAACGCTAATCGTTACTGGGATCACCACACGTAACGCAAGTGCTCGAAGTGGTCGTACTGAGGCACCTATTTAGCTTAAGTGTGATAAGCAGCCGATTCCTTAGCTAGCCGTACACACCCGTGGGTGCTCGTAACTAAGTCGTACTTATCACACGTTCTAGCCTAGCAATGAGTAGCCGATTCCTTGACTAGCCGTACACATTGGACTACCACTGGGATTACCAAGCGCAGAATCCTGGAATACGCTACTGGGTTACCAAGCAGCCAATGCTCGTAATCAAGTCGTACTCATGCGTTGCGACAAGCAGCCGATTCCTTGACTAGCCGTACACGTCCGTAGACGCTCGTAATCAAGTCGTACTTGTGCGCACTAGGAAAGCAGTAAATAAACAACAATAAAACCATGTACTGCAAGGTTTATCCAATCAAGTTCGTCTTTATTGCCGTACACAACTTGGGTTCAGGTTACAAGCTGCTCGAATAAAGAGCCGTTCACTCTAGGACTCCTACTGCGGGCACATGGGAAAAATTCTAACTCTGGAGTGATCAATCTGCCAGAGCTTCGCTACTTCTAGCCAGGATTGGGAAATGAAGGGAGTGCCGCCTCTTATTTATAGATATGGCGGCGGACCGCGATATCGCGTACGCGATATTGCAGGGAAAGACACGATATCGCGGCACATGCAGGTCGCGTCTCATCAGACACAAAAATTAAAACATAAACTTAAATCTGCATAATGATGAACAGTAACTTTATTGAAATGAAAAATGTGTGAAGTACAAGGTTCAAGGAGTACAAATTTGTGTGCTGGGTTCACAAGAGGTTCGCTTGGATGGAGCTTGAAGTCCGTTGGAGCTAGCAAGCTTTGTTCTGCACTCAGACCTCACGATCCGGATACTTCCTAATCCCAGTTTCTAGCAACTTCGTGCTAGTTCCCACCAAAATCTACAACTGTGGTCACGAATGGTATTCCACCCTTGAAGCAATGATATCATGTTGGGAGTCTCTCATGCCTAGCATAGACACTAATTTTCTCTCAAAGGTGTTTCAGTGTCACAAAGACTTTTGGTTGCAAAAATGTAGAAAATACATTCTAAGTTGTGGAATGGAACTGCTTGCAATTTTTAGAATGGAACTACAACCAATTTTGGAAACCCAACCAAGGTGTTCTCGTTTGATTTTTATAAGCTGCACAATTGTTGTTTTTAGGATTTTCACATTATTCACATATTGATGCTTATTTGTAGGTGTAGCAATCATCAATTTTCAAACGTTGATCATTTATAGTAAGTTTGGATACATCATAGCCACCAAAGCCCATCTAGATACTCTAAATACTAAAGGGACTTTTGTGACTACGCTGACATTATCCCAACCATGCTAACCATGGTGGATTATGCTAAAGTTGCTAGAAACTACACTAGATATGTGCATCTACGTTGGGTTTTAGTTGGAAATGAAAACCCAACATCATCTATACTCGGGATAGATGGTTCTAGTGTAGTTGAGGCTATACCATTACAAAAACCCATGAAAATGCCAAATTTAGCATATTTCTGAGGCATTTTCAGCCTTACCAAGCCCAAATATAGACATGAGGTAACTTCTTCCACTTGGAAAGTGAGGCAATAGCAAATTTTTAAGGCATTTTTCAGCTTCAAAAAGTTAAAGTATGCAAGATTGCAGCTCATGGACTACAGATCTTACATTTACTATAAAATTTTTCCTCAATTTGGAAGATGAAAGTTTAAGACAGCAAAAAAATTTTAAGACACAAAAAAATTTTAAGTCCTAAAAAAATATGAAGTCCCAAAAAAAATTTTAAATCCAAAAACATTTTTAAGTCCCAAAAGAAAATTTTAAGTCCCAAAAAAAATTTTAAGTTCCAAAAAACATTTTAACTTCCCAAAAAACTTTTTAAGTCCCAATTTTTTTTTTAAGTTCCCAACAACAAAAATAAAAAATTTTAAGTCACAAAAAAAATTTTCTAAAGTAAGCAAAAATTCAAGAATCAAAATACTTAAACTTGGGAAGTTGAAACTTGAAACTTTAATGGTGCTCATGTACTTGCATTGACCTTTCTATTTACTATTTATTGATACCATGTATTGTTGAGACGAGTTGGTGAGATGAACATACAAACTTCCTTAGTGTATCTTTAATGCTACTTCTTTCAAAAGCAAGCAAAAATTCAGGAATCAAAATACTCAAACTTGTTTAAATCAAAACTTGAAACTTTAATATCTATTTTATGACTAGGAAAAAAAAAGTACCACTATTCAACTCACCTTAGTTAAGACCAAACTTATTTTGTTGTTATTTAAACATGTATTTGTGGGTCCCACACCTACCTGCCAATGATCCCAAAAAAATGATATATTGTGGCCATCCACTATGCACGTTGGCAGCGTTGCAATCCAGGTTGGTAGCTATTAGGCTGACCGTTCCGCTGGAAAACTACGGCTACCGTCTTGCTTGAATGGCATCTTCAGTCATTTGAACTCTCCATCTCTCCAAAGAATACTCTGCGATTATAAATAGTACCGTCACATGCTCACAAGTTCCATGTCTCAAGCCGACGTCCTCAGAGTTTTGAAATTAATCAAACTATCATGGATGCTGCTGTGCCCTCTTCCAGTGCCAAATTCGTGGTGAGGCGGCAGAACCCTGAGTTATTGCGGGCGGAGCAACCCATCCCAACCCACATTCTGTGCCTCTCCAATCTGGATGATCAAGGCAGACTTCGTTTCCACCTTCCGGCGCTGCATTTCTACTCAAGAAACGCAGGCCAAGACGGTCACGACCCCCGCCAGGTGATCAGAGACGCACTTACCAAGTTGCTGGTGACCTACTATCCCTTCGCCGGACGCCTCCGCCATGCCGAGGACGACAAACTCTGCGTCGACTGCACCGGCGAAGGAGTTGTCTTCATCGCCGCTGAGTCCGACGCCGAACTCGCCGACTTCGGCCAGCTGCCGCGGCCGCCGTTTCCGATGTGGGAAGAATTCATCCATGCACCGCCCGGCGGCTCCGATGCCATGACGGACGCTCCCATACTCATAGTGCAGGTCACTCTGCTACGCTGCGGCGGATTCGTAGTGGGCACACGGGTGAGCCACGTAATGTGCGACGCCGCGGGGTTTGCTCAGTTTCTGAAGGCGCTGGCGCAAATTTGCAGGGGAGAAGAATCCCCAGCAACCAGCGTGGATCCCCCAGTTTGGAGGAGGCGCACGGTGCTGCCGCCGCGGAATCCGCCGCAGGTGAATAACAAGGCCCTGCTGCAGGCATTCGATCCGCTCGACCTTCAGCGCGGCCCAGCAGCGGCCGGCGACGATGAAGAGGAAGAAGAATGCGTGGCGTTCACGCGCTCGGAAGTCGTGGCGCTGCGGAAGCGCTTCAACGGCAGCACGTTCGAGTTGGTGAGCGCATGTCTCTGGCGGAGCCGCACGCGCGCGCTGTACGCGGCCTCCGAGAACGACGACGAAGAGGAGCCCGTCAAATTTGTGTTTCCGGTGGACGTTCGGCATCTGGTTCAGCCACCGTTAGAGAGTGGCTACTACGGCAACGCCATGGTTTGGGCGTGCGCCCCTGCCACCGTCGGTGCAGTTCGTAGGGCGTCCTTGGTGGAGGTTGCCGCTTGGATTCGGCAGGCCAAGAACGCAGTAGACGAGGAGTACGTGCGGTCTTTCGTTGATGGAATCGATATGGTGAGACGCGCTGCCGTCGGCTTCGATGGCATGTATTGGTTTTCTGACATCCGCTATGCCCGATTCAGGGACGTAGATTTTGGATGGGGAAAAGGCGTGTATGGAGGCCCCGCCGTTCTTCCTCAAGGGCCAGTTCCGGGTCCGGGATCGTGGCTCAACGATACTGCCGATGGTTGCGTGTTGGCTCAGGTATGTCTTCCTAGCAAGGTCATGCACATCTTCCGTCATGAGGTCTCCACCGTCATGGCTGAAGCTCTTTCTTCCTCTCTTTGATGATGCTTGCGTTCATCAACATTGGTCTTGACTTGGGTCCTGGTCACACGAGGTACCATTGACAACGAAATAGGCATTCTACATTTGCGATAGCTATTTGTATGGTTTTTATTAAAGAATGGGTGGCACACCTCATTGCCCACCAGAAAACAAAATAACTTCAAGCATTTTACTTTTATGAAATGTTTAATTTGCAATAGGTGGTTGTGTGGTTTTTTTTAAAGAATGGGTTGTACATCTCATTGCATACTGTAAGGATAATGCCAACATTAAATATATGGCATATAACAAAGCACACATTAACATGTATGTATGAGAACAATTCAATGAATAACAACAAGATGTGTATGAGAGGTGATGAGGATGAATCCCTAAAATCAAGGGATTAATCAAAAGCTAATTGGGAATATGGTTGTAAGGTTAATTATGAAGCTATGCTAATAGAATGTGGTGCCTCACCTATTTCCCTGGTTTGGTTAGAGGTGTGGAACAACTCATTTGTGTAACTTGAAATAAAAGCTACTCTAATAATTATATTATGTAGCTTATTTTTTTGGGTAGTATTTCAACTAATGGGACTTATAATGTAATATGGCTCTAAGCTTCAAAGACTAGATTGCCAAAAAATACTAATCTATATTATTGCATTCTTGAAATATAAAAAAAGATTATAATACATATTGCACAAATGGATTTTATAGTTTATAGTTTTTATGGATTTTATAATTATGAGAAAAAAATAAAACATAAATACACATGCATCATAATCCCTCTTGGGAATAGGTGTAATGCTTGTATCCTAATCCCTCTTAGGGATAGGTGCAATACCACATATGAAATGCAAGAAAATGCCTCTTAAGTCATATAGTTATGATCTCCTTGGATAAGGATGAATCATTGAAATTTGATGAAATAAGTCAATAAGTTGCCATAGGATTCAAATTCACTTTTAATTGTAGCATCTTTTTGGGATGATAAAAGTACAAATTTATATGAACTAATAATCTTGAGTTACATTACTCTTTCCATTAACTCTTCTTCTAATCATTGTCATTCTCTTATTTTATTTTTATTTTCTTTTTTTCCATGCTTTTCTTTTTACGAGAACAAGATTTTTGATGATGCATGATGAGCCCAACCATACAAATCATAGGCATTCACACATGATCTGGTCGAATTTCATGAATGGGACTAGTTGTGGCATCTAGATCATTATGCTTTGAATGCAATTCATTGTCTTCCCACTTGGACTAGTGGTAGCTTTCTCACATATGGTTTACTCCAAAGTGAGGCATATGATTCTTGATGTTGTGTTAGTCTTATGCTACTCTTATCAATAATAAAGAATTAATTATTTAAATTAATTAACAATAAAATGTAAACTCTAAACTAGCCTACAAGTGATGAGTGTCTATTTCTAGGTTGTCATACATGTCATGAACCCACATATCCACTACTAGGGTTACCAAGCACTATGCTCCTATGTGAACCAAATAATAGCACTAGTTTATGCTTGAAACTGGTCACACTCATTTTGCCAATTCATTACTATGCATGGAAATGTAAATATTAACAAAGTACATGAAAACTAAATTTAATCTAATTCAAATTGCTACAACAAATAAGAATCAATCTTGATCATATTTCCATTCATGGAATGTGTCCAGGTACATTACCACTTGAATAAGACATCGTATAACTAACTCAGATCCACATTGCAGGCACTCATTAACTGTTCTCTAAGACTGAAATAAAATTGCAAGAGTTTATCTTCTCTATTAACTAACTTATGTCAAAACCATGCACCTAAGCACTATATTTATAGGTTGGCTCACATGCCACGATATTGGATATCCTACATCACTTCTTGGGCCTTGATATTGAGTATCAAATATTATTTGATATCAGAGCTAAGAAAAAATACAGTTCATCATACTCCCATAATTGAATGAAAACTCATCCTCGAGTGAACAAAAGGAGGAACAAGTCCCTTACAAAATATTGGGAAGGTAAGGGATTATTGACTAACACTAACTATTGACTGACTCTGAGTGCTACATTACAAAATTTTATTTGATTGGATGTATACAAAATGATAGAGTGACAAAAAGACTGGATAAACATTGAAGATTACAAAATTTGTAGAGGTCTTTAAGAATCCACTGAAGATGATTCTTCTTGTTGTTGCTAGCGATGGTTGACATTTAACCTTGATTATTATGTTGATGCTTCTCTGGTTATGTAGAACATTCTTGGAGGCTAGACTGAAATTTTTTCTCATCGTCCCATGGATCTAGCAAACATGTGAATTTTGAGTCGCTATCTTGTATGTGCTACAATTTTTCCATGGGCATATCCTCCATTGTCCCCCTCTTGGCTTCATTTTCATGCCTAGAAAAAGACCTTCTTCCTTAGGCATTTCTTTTAGCACCACCTTTAGTCACTAAAGGATTAACATTAGTTTTGTTAAATTTTCCTTAATAAGGTGATGATAACATACTATGCCCAAGTCTATGAGGTAGCTAAATTCATCAAGTTCACATTATTTTGATCAATTACTAGTAGTTACCATGATGTTTGAAAATAGGGTGTTGGAAAAATTTCAAAGCAAGCATCCCTAGCCCCCATGACTAATAAGCGTAACTTCGAAAGCACATAAGTTTTCAAACAATTGAAAGCAAAGGTCTAATTCAAAAGATGGCCAAGAAATATTAATGGATATGGAAATAGAAAAGTAGGAAAAATTAATGAAATGGATGAGAAATAGTCCCAAAATCATGCATAAATTCAGAGAAACTATCATTGATGTTAGGGAAGCTGTGAAGGTTAGTGCAAAGATATGATAAACAAAAGTTATGTAAGTAGGTCCTCCTCAAATTAGGCTTTTACCATAATGCCCTTGCATAACCACTTCTATAGATGTTCATGGGCACTCAAGAAGTTAAGACCATGCCTTTTTTCCAAACAACACACAACTACTGTGGTTAAGATGTTGCACTATACTACACAAAACCAAAAGGCTCATAATCGCATGTAGAAGTGAGGTGAATAATGGAATGAGAAGGGATTGTAGAGATTAAAATGTAAAATACTTAACCATGTCCACAATAGGTTCTTGTGTACAATATGATTAAAATGATTAACATACCTATCTGTCCAAGTTCATACCAAGTCCATACCATAAACAGTAACTTCGCATTGATGTGTTTCTTCCTGGTGACTACCATGAGTCCATAACCACCTCAAAGAACAATCATCAATCCAAAAATAGAAGAAAAGAGAAGAAGAAAGGAAGGGCCTTAGTTAGAGGGGCATCTTCAGGCATGGGTGTCATGTCTTTCCAACCCAATAACTAGTGCTTGTAGCCCATTATTGTGTCTAAGGGGTGTGCTTTAAATTCCCATTATTGTTTTGTTTTCTTTTTCTTCTTTTTTTTTTGTTTTTATTTTTTGGTTTTGTTTTTTTTTTTGTTGGATTTTAAATTTTTTGAAATGGGAACCATACTGTTGGCACATTTGGCCATTACATGGAGCAGTTGGAATATTTTGTTCAAAATATTAGCACAATCCCTGGTTGTAAATTTGCAGTTTAGTATTGTGAGTTAATGGGTATTCTTGGAGAAGCAAGCCTGGTAAATAATCTTGATGTTGAAGCCTTCTTGAAAAGTAAATTAAAATGCCAAGTTATTTTCTTGAGTGAAGATTGGAATAAAAAAAAGGAGGTGATTATTTACCACAAGAAAGCATACTCCCTGTTAATAGACAACACCGTGGGTAATGAATTATCAAAAATCGGCTAAGAGTTGGAAGCAAGTGAAGGACCTAACGGACTACCAACTGGTTTTGAATCAATTGATGTAAAATTATCAAAGGATGTAAAGGTTTCTATATTGCAGAAAAAACCCAAATTCACGTATGTCCAAAGGCCCATTGTTAACGCTGCGCGAGAAAAAAACGAAATCAGAAAAATAGAACTGAATGCCGTGGTTTTGGGGCAAATCCTTTGGCTCGTCGTTCAGGACTGCGCCCACGCATCGGCCAGATTTATGTTGCCGACTCATCAGACGCTGAACCTGAGTTCGTGGAGCACATGGGAGGCCCTTCTTTCACCGTTGAGCCAAGTTAAAGGGGGTTTCGGGCAGCAAT
Organism: Gnetum montanum; assembly: GCA_015680685.1. NCBI lineage: Eukaryota > Viridiplantae > Streptophyta > Gnetopsida > Gnetales > Gnetaceae > Gnetum > Gnetum montanum. The sequence continues at coordinate 1,147,726 of MNCI01037051.1, read as the reverse complement.
CGCATGGAGAAAGCCAGACAAAACTGAGGCTACTTTAGGGCAGAATGCAACGGATATATTATCAATTCCAGTAGGGGCACTTGTGGATTTCAAAAGAATGGACGTCTATCTTACGCGACAAACAAATCTGGGTTTTCATCCGCAGCAACGGCAAATGCCTTTAAAACCTTGGTGGACGAAAATGTTGGAAGAATCTACACCAAATGTTGGACAAAAATTCTGAAAGCCAGACATTTTACCAGTTATCACAGACGGAGGATAGAAAAAATCTACAAAACAAGGATTAAATCACATAATCATCAAAACCTGCAGGGCATTTTCGAGAGGCAGAGGTTACAACAGTTGTAGATCCTTACGAAACACACGACAACGTTCCCTAACACAGCAGCTGAGTCTTCTCTTGTGATGGCAGTTGCTGGTAACGATTTTTGGCTGAAGAAGATATTTTGAATCAGTTGCGGGTAGTTGCAGCATCGGTGCCTTCACCTTCGGGCTCATATTTCAGCCATCCCAAATTTTAATTTCAATTATCGGGAATGCAGAAAGGATAAACTAACTACAGCTACCACCAATAAGGTGGATATTATATTATATTTTTATGGTAAAATCTTAGAGCTTAATGACACTTAGTATTTAAAATTTAAATTAAATTAAATTAGATTAGGGATTTTAGACTTATTTTAATAAACTACTTACAAAGGTAATAATTATAATATTTATTAATTAATTCCCCCTAACTTTATGAATAACTTCCTAACTCCCTCCTAATTAAATGGGCAAGTAACCTCCTAACTTGTTGGGCAAGTAATCTCCTAATTGGTTGGCCAAGTTACTTGGGAGAAAAGTTAGCTAGGATATTTTGGCATGTAACTACCTTGTAAACCTTATAAAAAGGCTTCATGAGCACTTTGAAAGAGGGGGATAGAGGATTTGGATTTTAGGATTTTGGATTTTGATTTGCAAAAGGGGGGAATTTAGAGGAAGGATAATTTTGAAGGATAATTTGGAGAAGAGACTTTTGGGAGGTCTCATACATCACACTTAGGCTCTCAATTGTAGACACTTTGAGGTCTTGACAAGAGCATTTGCAAAGAAGATTTGTAAAGACGATTGCTTGTAAGATGGCTTGCTAAAGGAAA